>PVHP010000353.1:0-136534 GCA_004024765.1 Zapus hudsonius | reverse complement strand
GAAATTAATGTTAATGTCTTTTAAATTATTTTCCTAGATGTGCCTCTTGCTTCAATACCTCTGTGACTGCCAGGTCCGGCACCGGATAGAAGCCATTGTAGCTTTTTCAGATGACTTTGTAGCTAAACTCCAAGACAATCAGCGTTTCAGGTATAATGAAGTCATGCAAGCCTTAAATATGTCTGCAGCACTCACCGCCAGGAAAACCAAGGAGTTCAGGTCACCTCCACAGGAGCAGGTACAGGAGAGAAATCAGTAGTTTTCACTTTAATCCAGATCTGTGTCCTCCACAACTGTAAAAATTATAAGTGATTTTCTCTTTCTGGTTCTGTTTAAACTTGCCAAGTTATTTCAGTCATTAACCCAAGTTTCTGGCTGGGAATGTAGTACAGTTGTTAGATGTTTTCCTAGTAGACATGGTGCCCCATGTTCAATCTCTGGCATCACATAAAACTGATTGTGATGGTGCTCACCTATAATCCCAGCACTCAGGAGATACAGGCATGAAGATCAGAAATTCAACTTCCCCCTAAGCTCATTCAAGGGCAGCCTGGGTTATATGAGACTATGTCTCTAAATAAACAAAATATTCCAAGTTTCTCCAAAAAATCTACTTTTTAGTTTATTTAAAGATATTAAAATTTATACTAATTCTTTAATACTGAATTGCATGATATTATTATATTACATTATTAAAAATTAAATACATCATTAAAGATATTAAAATACAGATGCTTCCAGAAGGTCAACGTACTACAACTTGAAGTTATGAAGATAATGACAATGTCCAACCAGAGTGGGTTGTCTCCTCCACTCAAAGAACTGAATTCTGGAAGATTTCTAGTGTGTCTTCACAGAGGAGCTCATTGTCTGTGATACCTCACATGCACCAATCAGAGAATGAGCTGGTCTGCAGTGTGGATTTCCTGAAATCTGCATTCAGATGGGTCTCATAGTCTGGGAAATTACCAAGATGTAGAGAGGTTGGTTGAAAGTATAACTTACAGACATATCTTCAATATCTTCATGTTTCCTTATATATCCAAGTTAACTCAGAATGAAAATATTTAGTGGCACAACTTAGTCTTTGTCATCAGGGTGTATTTTTATTTAATGATAAAGGATATGAGCTTCTTAAAAATTACCATAAATAGCATTTACTCAGCAGAGAACAAGCCCAGGTTTTTTTCAGATAAAATTTGTTTAGCTGCTGTTGGGAGATGTCTGCCTCTAGAAAGATGTAGCTCGTGTATTTTCTCCCATTTTACCTTCAAAGCACAACAGAAAACCTGGATATTGCATATACAACGACACAAGAAAATTATACAGGAAAGGAAAGGTGACGGAACTTGTGATTCACGGAACAACATGGTGGTAAGTTCCTGTATACAAGAAATGCAGGGCATATAAGACAAGAAAAGTTCCGACCAAAGACTGCTTGCTCAAGCCAAGGCCCACTAACGGGGAAGCTCACCCCAAGGAAAATAACCTTTTGGATAAAATCTGCACTGCTATGTAAAAAAAAAAAATAAGAAAACAAAACAAACAAACAGAAGATGCTATGTCCTCTCTTTATCCTCACCTGCCAAGATGATGGGACTTCCGCTTTCCATGGGCTCTTTTGAGGCATCCTACAGAGCAGAGAGACCAGTTACTTTGTGGTGATGTGGTGTCAGGAAAGAACTAATGGTCATTCTAACCCTTTCTAGCAATGATCATTTTAGACCAGGAATAATGAGGAACTGGAAATTCACCCTGATCACTAGCCACAAAGCATTTCCTAAGTCCTTCACTGGTTAGTGACAGAGAAATCTGGCCAAGACAAAGGCCTTAGTAACATCCAGACTCATTGCATTATACCTACAATGTTCAAAAAGTCAGGAAAGTTCTAAATGAAAAATAAAATACCAGTGATGAGATGCCAGCACTGCAAACTTCAAGCACTGCAAACTTCTGAAAGCAGCTAACTCAACAACTTCAAAATTGTTAGAGAAAAAATTTGAAAATCTCAGCAGAGAAACAAAAGAAGCAAAGAATATCCCAGAGGGAAATTCAGATCTCAGAATTACAATAACTGAAATGAAACTGAAAACAGTAGGAAAGATTCCAACTGAGGAAGAGAGAGACAGACAACAAAAAGAGCCAGCAAGAATGAGACAAAAGGTCCAAGATTTGTGATGCTGATGAAGGGTGGGAGAGAAGGCAAACTGAAAAAACTAACTGAAGAAATTATGTTTAAAAAATTTTCAGTTTTACTTAACTATGTGAAGCTGGGCATTCAAGAAGTTCATTGAGCCCTCAATAGCAAAACTCAAAAAGTTTTATACCAACAAACAACATAGTCAAAATTTTGACTAGGAAAACATCTTACAATAATGACATTTGAGGCTGGGAAAATGGCTCCACCAGTAAAAGTGCTTTCTCTTGCAAGCACGGGACCCGGGGCTGGTCTAAGCTGGCATGAGTTGGCATGAGTTTGATCCCAAGCACTCATGTAAAAATCTGGGCATGGCCATGTGTGCCTGTAACCCCAATCTCATATAGGGGGAATAGAGATCAGAGAATTGCTAGTTTACCATTAGTGAAAGAAAATTTATCAACCCAGAATTCTACATCCCATGAACTCACCTTCCAAGAAAGAAGGGGGAATTAAGAAATTCTCAAGTGAAGGAAGTTTAGAGAATTTGACTGTCATCAAAGAAAGCTAAAGGTGGTTCTTTAAACAGAAAGAAAATAAAAAAAGAAGGAAATCAGGAAGGCAGAAGAACAATGACAAACATGAAAAGGTATGTATAAAATGCATTTTCTTCCTCCTCTGGACTTTTAAAATTGTGTTTCTTGATTTGAGCAAAAGTTACAATGACATTCTAAATGCATGTGTTAGAGAATTTTAATACAATTAAAATAAATGGAGGAGATTAATGATCCATAAAAGGAGATAAGGTTTATACTTTATTTAAGATGGTAAAGTGTGATTGTCTTTATAAGTTACACATAAATAATTACCCAGAGCTAGCACTAAAAATATTCATGTAAAGACATACTGAGATT
The DNA here is from genome assembly GCA_004024765.1 of Zapus hudsonius. NCBI lineage: Eukaryota > Metazoa > Chordata > Mammalia > Rodentia > Dipodidae > Zapus > Zapus hudsonius. Next base: position 133,483 of record PVHP010000353.1, on the reverse strand, counting down.
AGTATGCATGAATCAAAATGGGATCCTAAAGATTATTCAAGTAACACTTAGCAAGAGGGTGGAAATAAGTCAGGGAGAATAAATAAAATTATAAACAATAAAATAATAATCATACCATATTTTTGTTGAACAAATCATATATATGTATGTATATATATATATATATATATGTATATATATATATATGCAGTTGAATTCTCATTGCTAGGACAGAGCATCTGAAAAGCAGTAACTGATGAGAGGAAAGGGTGTATTTCAAGATAATAGTTTCAAGGGAATGTTTCATCATGACAGGGAGAGCCTGGCAGATCAGAGACTGGGAATCACATCTTGTCACATCAGCTGGAAGATAGCAGAAAGAGTAGGCTGGTTCTTAACACACACAGTGGGCTGGAACAATAAGCCTTAGGTTCTGCTGCCAGTGACACACCTCCTCCAGCAAGGCTCCACCACCCAACAGCTCCACCATTTAGGATCAAGTATGAGGCTTAATCACAAACACTTGAGGCTCTGAGGAACATTTCACATTCAAGCTGCATCATAGTCCAATTAAAAGACAAAATTAGCAGAGTGGGTTTACAAAACAACCCTATTATATGATGTCTGCAATAAAGTCACTTTGAATATGAAGATGTGGATAGGTTGAAAGGAAAAGGATGGAAAATGGCATAGTATGAGAAAACTTGCTCAGAAGTTAGCTGGGTAGCCATATCCCATAAACTAGACTTAAGTTAAAAAATTACCAAGGAGATTAGAGCATTATGGGGAATAGTTATTCTACCAAGGAGCCAAATATACAGCAACAACCACAGAGCTATGAAATATGTGAATCCCAAACCACTAGAAATGATAGGGAAGTGAACAAAATGCATGACCACATTTGAGACTTCAATATTCCTCTCAATAACTGATTGAATGACAGCTACACAGAAAGACCAGTCAGGATATAGGAAAGCTTATCACATCATTACCCAATAGGATCTCTTGACATTTTTAGCACACCACATCCAACAGCCAAACTAATGTTCTCTTTAAGAACCCATGAGACATTTGCAGAGATGCACCATATCCAGGGCTCAAAAATAATTTCCATCAAAATATATCATACAGAATTTTTTCTGAATAGGTTGTAATCAAATTACATATCAGTAGAAGAAAGAGTAAAAGAAAATCTTCAAACCTTTATAAACTAAATAATATATTTCTATATAACATGTGGTTCAAAGAAACGAAGGAATTGAAGAATATACTGAATTTTAAAAAATAGGTATACCATACACACAGAAGTCTGTAACTTACTGGATAACACTGAATTTTTGGCATGCAGATCAATAATCTAAACTGCCATCTTACGAATTTAGAAAATGGGTTGGGAGATGGTTTGGTGGGTAAAGTACTTTCCACACAAACATGAGGACCTGAGTTTGGGGTTCCAGCACACATGTAAAATGCCTGATGTGCACAACAGTAATCCCAGAACTGGGGAGGACCAACAAGAAAAAAACATGTATGAAAATGTCCATAATAAAACCCATTTTTGTATGCTTATTTTTAAAACTAGTGAAAAAAATCTTCTTGAACTTACCTATGATTTTTTTTTCATTACTGGAGATTAATCCTAAGACCTCATGCATGCTAAGTAAAATCTATGCCAGTGAGCTATTATATGCCTGGTCTAGATATGACAAAAATATGTAAGTGGAAAACAGGTTAGTGGCTTCTAGGAGTTAAACTGAGGTACAGACAGGAGGAAACTATACATTTAGCAAGAAGTACCTTTGAGATGCAAGCATTGATCTCTGTATTGACTATATCAAAGTTGGTATCCTTATCCTGATATTGTACTAATTTTCACAAAATCTTACCCATGAAAGAACTGGGCAAAATCTGTGTATTAGCCACATGCTGCTGAGATGAATCTCCAAACCAGGCATAGTTATGGGAGGAAAGGATTTATTGAAGCTACAGATCCAGGGGAAGTTCCATAATGGTGAAAGAGGCTGGCCACCTTTCACAGGTACAAGCAGAGAGGGAAAAACACATTGCCAACACCATATACACACCAACAAAACGTGCAGGGGAAGTGGCAGGGAAATTTCTTTCTCCTATATATAGACTTAGGGCAGGGCCTTCAAACCCTATCCCAGATTTGTTGGTTTCCTGAGTCTCTGGAATTTCCTTCTTACACAGCCCTCCCAGAAAGGGATGTTCATTTCTAGCTCCCCTGAGCTTCCTTACATCCTGACCCCCTACTGAGAGGGCTGCCTTCCTGTGAACACACACAGAGGCCCACCCAAGATTACTAAAAGATCAAGTTGACAATAAAATTTAACCATCACACTGTGTATAGTGGTTCCTGTATTAATTTTTATAATCAACAATTAATTCAAAATAAAAACATAAACTCTAATAATTATTAAAGGACAATAAGGGGTGTCATCCAACTTGTAGAATATTTATTTGTAAATTTAATATTATGTCTAAAACTAAAACAAATGAAAGAAAGCATCCTGTATTTTGTTTAATTGAATTGTTAATATTAGCAGTATGTGATTAAGTATTACTTTTATGTTGTATTTGTATCCTTCTTAAAAACTGATCTTTAAAATATTTTTTAAAATGTGTTACTTAGAAAATAATAAAAATGAAGGAAAAGTATAACAATACTTAAAAAGATAGCATGTGAAGCCATCTCTTAGTTAAGAATTCTAAAAGTATATCAACTCAATATAGAATTGAGAAAGAGGAATCAATATTGTTTGACTATTTTTCATGCTATGAATCATTGGAGGATTTGACTTGCTTTATGATGTAATTTGGATTGAGTAATAGACAATGAGTTTTCACTTATTGAAAATAAAATTTGAACATTTGAAAAAAATTATGAGCATTTTTGTTTTTACCTTTGCTGCATCATTCCTGAATCAACTTTTCTTTCTGCCCTCATTCTTCCTCTTTCTTGGTTTCTCTATCAGATCAATATGCTTCTCAATTTTAAGGATGACAAACATGAATGTCCATGTCCAGAAGAAATCCGTGATCAGCTCCTGGATTTCCATGAAGATCTGATGACACATTGTGGTAAGTTAGTCTTGATCCCCAACCCTTGCCATATGTGCATGAATAACCCATGAATGCCAGCGGAAATGTAGAATATATGTGGCTATGTCTGTAAGATCATTGTATAAAATAATTATCATGCAAATGGTCAATGATCCTTATATCACAGGTTAGGAGGGACAGAAATGTGAGAGAGACAGTGTAGATGAATATTATAATTCTTTACTTTGGAGGAATAGGGGACTTTGCAGGCAGTTCTTCCAGCAAAGAGGTTGAGCTTTCAGTCAGTTTGGCAGTAGTCAAGTCTCCATTACCCAAGGTGAGTAAATCTTAGTGATATGCTGTGCATTTGCCTGTAGTTAGTAGTACTGCATGTGTACATAATAATTTTATTAAAAGGATAGACTTCGTGTTATATGATGTTCTTATAATAGCAAGAAATTTATAATATGTAAATTATAATATTGATTAATCATCACAACGGCACAAGTAATCTTCAGGTCATGGATTTATATTACTGCTTTGAATATGGTAATTGGTTTCATGCGTGTAGGGCATGTCCAAACTCTGCATATCATACCTGTTATATATGTAGATTTCGTCTGTCACTTACACTCCAAAAAACTATTTTTAAAGAAATAAATTTGATTATGGTTCTTATTCAGCTGATTGAAGAACTATCTTTAGGAACAGCTTAGGAAATCTTGTGCATGTCTTGTAAATTAGTAAGAAGTGCATGAAGGAAGCCCTGTGACATGGTCATATGCCGGCAGTGCAAATCTACTGAGAAATCCCCATTCTATTAAGAAACTCTTTAGAATGAAATGCTTTGAATGTTCTGGATGTCTACATCTTTATTCCTTTGAAGGAAAGTGAATTGGTCTTTTTTTCAGTTGACATAGAGAGACAAATAGATATAAATTGGTAGGTATGTAGATAGATTATAGATATACCACCAACAAGATTAGGTGTATCTGGATGAAACGAAAGCTACAAAGCCCAAGAATTAGTCCCCAATGTGCAGTTTTTACCATGTCTTCCTTTTCCACCTACTCTGTTCTGGTCATGCTAGGAATTGAGCTGGATGAAGATGGATCTCTGGACGGGAACAGTGATTTGACAATCAGAGGCCGTCTGATGTCCCTGGTAGAGAAGGTGACCTACCTTAAGAAGAAGCAAGTAGAAAAACCAGTTGCAAGTGATGCCAAGAAGTCCTGTAAGTGTCTGAAGGAGTCATGGCCCAGTGTCTAAACCATGACACCTATGCCTCCTGAGAATAAATATGGCACTCATGGATGAAGGAGACCACGGAGTTTCCAACTTCCAGCAATCAGAGTCTTATGTCAACACTATAAAACCTAGAAGTATACAGCAGCATGAGCTGTACTTGTAAGACTAGGCAGAGAGGTAGTGGCAGTGTGGCGTTCTGGGCTCTTTGGAGAGCTCACAGTTTAGACATTGGTCAGAGGCTGTCAAGAGATTAATGGTTAATTTAGCCTTCATAGATTAAGTACCTATTTACACATATTTAGCAATTTCCTTCCTTCCTTCTTCCTCCTCCTTCTTTGCTTTTCTTTCTTTCTCTCTCTCTTTCTTTCTTTCTTTCTTTCTTTCTGTCTTTCTGTCTGTCTGTCTGTCTCGTCTCTTCTCTTCTCTTCTTTTCTTTCTTTCTGTCTTTCTGTCTGTCTGTCTTTCTGTCTTTCTTTCATGCTGTATATGTGATATGCATGTATGTTTGATATGTGTGCATGTATGTGTATTCATGTATGTGTGGATTCACATGTATCCATGTGTGTATGGCAGTAATAGGACAACATCCGGGGTCTTCCTCCTTGTCTGCTGGTCTGAGGAAACTAACAAGCCCCCTTGGGCTCCTGGGCTTTCAAAGGAAGCACATTCACATTGATGGGACACTGGAGAAGCCATGTCCATATTCTCATCACCTCCCTTCTAAGGTCCCAGCACTGGCTTACTAAGGGCTTTCTGTGAAAAATTCCAGTTTATTTCTAAACCTGTGAGTCAATACAGAAATGTATTACCCATGCCATACTATCTCATTTTTTTTCAGAAACCCTAAAGAAATTGAGACAGGCCATGTTCAGATTCAGAGTCGTTTCTAGTGAAGCTGTTTATTCTTGATCCTAACCTCATGGGACAGCAAGGCTTTGAGACACACTGAAAGAGGTTGACTTGTTTCCACTTTGCGTTGAATACAAGTGATGCATTTGTTCATTAAGTAATATATGTGTAAAATAAACAGCATCTTTTGGAAATGAGCCACTGTAATTATGATTTAAAGGCATTGTCTCATTATACACACATTGGCCACATGAGCTCCACTGAAGATTCATAATTATGCTATTTAAGATGCTTGAGAGTTTCTATTGATTTTATTTTATTTTTAATGTTTTCTTTTAAGAATTATTGTGTGTGTGTGCGTGTGTTGCCATGGCACATATGTGTAGGTAAGAGGAAAACTTTAAGGTGTCTGTGCTCCACCTTCTTTGAGGCAGTCTTTGCCACTACAAATAGACTGCAGACTAGAGAGACACTTCAGACTAGCTGTTCGGAGAGGCTCGTTGATATCATAAATGCACACACACTTTATATCCAGCTTTATGTTGGTACTAATTGAACCCAGGCCAGTATGCTTTGCAAGCAAGCACCTTTAACCACAAAGCCATCTCCCCAGCCTCTCTATTGGCTTTTAAATGAACTATGTATGGTTGCATGTTATACCACAAGTAGTTTTGTATATCTGAAATAATTTTTCACTTTAATATAATTTCTTAATGAAATCCTTTTGTCGATGTTAAATGACAATTTAAGCTACTAAATCCTATCTTTGGTACTTGTCACATTGTTAAATGACAATTTTTATTCAAATTTACATAAAACAATTATGCAATTAGTACTTCAATTATTGCAAATGATTTAATTGAGATAAATGGATAAACAAGTACCAACTTCAGTTTTCTTTTAACTGACCTTTACTAGTGAACTGATGTCAGATCTTTTTGGAGGGAAGTAATGGAACTAAGAAATAAAAGTTAGGCCCTCATACTCATTGCATACTTCTATAGACTGTCATCAGTAATTTTGTAAAAGTGCTTCTAACTCTGAATCAGCTTGCGTCAATAAGGAATATTTTTAGATCTGGGTGTGGTGGTTTATGCCCTTAATCCCAGTACTCCAAAGGTAGAGGAAGAAGTTCTGTAGTTCAAGGTCATCCTTGGCAACATTATAAATTTAAGGTCAGGCTGGGTTAAATGAGACCCTGTCTCAAAACTACAAAGCAAAAAAATTCAAGAACAAAAAAGACTAGTTTTTAGAGAAAAAAAAATTTAGTATTTTTACCCTTGCTTGACCATATCTGATCTTTATGGAAATATAGATAGTATTAAAAGGAAGTCTATCAAGAATGCTTGAAGTATCCTTAGAGTAATCTAGCCTTTTTAATGATGTTGTAAATATCAATAGCAGTTTGAAGTCAAGGTTATAGAGTTGAAATGTCCAACTGTTGTGTCTTCTCTTACTGTTTCCTTTTCTAACAAATTCAATGCAGCTACTCTGCAGCAGTTGATTTCTGAGACAATGGTCCGGTGGGCTCAAGAGTCTGTCATAGAAGACCCAGAGCTGGTGAGGGCCATGTTCGTGTTGCTGCACAGGCAGTATGATGGCATCGGGGGCCTGGTCAAGGCACTGCCCAAGACCTATACCATCAATGGCGTCTCTGTGGAGGACACCATCAACCTGCTGGCATCTCTTGGCCAGATCCGTTCTCTGCTGAGTGTGAGGATGGGAAAAGAAGAGGAGAAGCTCATGATCCGTGGATTAGGGTATGCTACTTAACTGTAACAATTATTTGTCTGATACATTTCTTCTAATTCTAGTCCATTAATAATGTCATAGGTGCATTAGTCCCAAAATGCTGTCAGGATCTCGTGATCATTAGATTATTATTTTTCTCTAGAAATTATGTTTTTAAGTCAAGTAGAAAAGATGTTTGATTGCAAAAGGTGACTAATTTTACAGGTTAAATGCTAATGTATGACATGCAGTAACTGGTTTAGAGTGTTTCACTTTTTAACCCTGCAGGAACACACAGTTAGGTATAAAACACAAAACCTGTGGGGATGGCAGTGCAACACTCAGCAGGAAATAATAAGAAAGTTGTATTATGTTTCTACTTGACCTTGGAAAATTGAGAAGGAAGTGCACCAACTTCTGACAATTCAGCCATATAAGTTTATATTTCATGTAGATTTCATGTAAGTTAAAGTTGATGCTCAATATTCAATAAACATATTTACTTACAATGTAAGTATGTAAGTAAACATATTTACTTACAATGTAAGTATGTAAGTAAACATATTTACTTACAGTATAAGTATGTAAGTAAACATATTTACTTACAGTGATCATTGTAAGACCTTCTAAAAATTGAGGCTATAAAAATAAAAGAAATCCAAATTACAACAACAAAAACAAAATACCAATTATATATACAATGTTCAAAAGAATGTACACAGATGTAGAAATCCATAATGCAGAGTGCTAGAAAGTAACAGAAAGAAAAATCATCTTCAAAAAGTGGAATTAGATAAATATCCAGCAAAAGTGGAAATAGTGGCTGGGCTCAGCAGGTAAGGATGTTTGGCACTCAAGCAAGAGTGCCGCTACCCTCCGGAGTTCCATGCCCCAGCACACATGTTAACAGCTAGGCAACCAGTCCTGTTGGGGACTGGCACTTCCTGATTTATGAAAACATGGAGGTGGCTCTTCTGGATTCAAGGAAACAGGAGGATGAGCAAAATGAGGACACCTGATGTTCTCTGGTCTCTGCAAGGCACACACATCTGCACATACACCTGCATTGCACATACATCACATCGCATCACACATACAAACAAGTAGAGACAAAGAAGGTCTCAGTTTCATGAATACAACAGAAGAAAATGAAATTCTAAAAATTGATCAAAGAAACCTGGAATTAGTTGTTGAGTATGACTGATTAAATAGAATTAAGTGAGCTTTTATTTTTCTTTGATGAAACTAAAAAATAACCCTAAGGGAATAAAATAACTATCTAATGATACAGGTCATTTAGGTACATTTTCTACTCACAAAACTACTGTATATTGATCTTGAGTCTACTAGGTAATTAAATTTATAAAAAATGAGCTGGGAGGTTATACTCCAAATTCATTATAATGTGTACACACTAAAAATAAGTGTACTAGTGGGACAAAGGGTTTAAATTGAAAGGTCTACAGCAAAAATATGATTTTTGATCCTTGAATATAGGGGAATAAACATCAGTGAGAATGCTAATATTTAAATCTAACTCAGGAAGTCTCTTTTAGCAAGAGGCATGATTTTAGCAAGAGGCATGATTTTAATTAATCAAATCAAAAAGAAAGTCTTCTAGGAAATAGAGATTGTTTTTAAAATAAACATATTAATAGTAATATGTCCCCTTAACACAGAAATTATTCATTAGTGATAAAACTCAAAATTATATTGAGAAATAAAATTCTACATTTGTGGCATAAGGAATATTTCACACATAGGACATGCTTAGTAAATAACAACCCACCAGCTGAGAAGTAGAATTGATATGTTTATTTAAATAAATTTCAAATATTAATATTTAATTACTTAAGTATTGATAAAGAAATATTAATGAATGAAAAATTAAATATGTATATTGTGACTAAATGCCCAGGTAGGTGATTCAGTTAAGGAACTGGAAGAGATTTCAGTTTTCTTGTGAGCTGGCATTTTATTGCTTTTGCTCTGACAAGAAAGTGTTATCAGGCCAAGACTCTTGTATTGATTGATTTATGTTACACAGAGATAAGAGCAGCACTTGTTATTTCTGAGTGATAAATGGTTTTGGATGACCTTTATGCTGACCATTGCGCTTAAGGCAGTCGTGATAACATAAATCCTTCTAGGTGCTGCCTGCAGTTTCTTTAAGTTGTTTGTCAGATTCCATGAGCAGGGCTAACTTGACTTCACATGTATTCGCTTTCTCTTGAAGAATAACCACTTCCTTTATCTGGGAGAACAAAGGATGAATATAATCAAAATAACACTACTGTAATTTTATATGCAAATATTCAGTGTGGCAATAAAATTACATATACATGAAAAATAGAGACTCTTTTATGTCAAGAATTTACCCAGGAAGCTTCATATGAGCATACTTCAGTACTGGTTATTGTTTTAGTACAAATACAGGTTGGAGAGTCACAAAACCAGCAATAAGCATCGAAAATACATTTCCTACTGCTAATGTATGTATTTAGAACATTTCTCATCACATAATAGAACAGATCACTTGTATGTGTATCACTTTGGGGAAGACTCTGAGTCTTGGAATATTTTTAGAGACAAACTCAGTTGTACTCATTAACATTTGTGGTTTAGCTGTGATCACTTCCATTTCCAGGCACATAAATTATTTCCCTAGGACATGTCAGAATCTCATAAATATTTCTGTGCATTTTGCTCTGAGCTCTGCATTACCTCCACCACCCCTGTTCTTTCTAGAGACATCATGAATAACAAAGTGTTTTACCAACACCCTAATCTCATGAGGGCACTTGGAATGCATGAGACAGTGATGGAGGTCATGGTGAATGTTCTTGGAGGTGGAGAGTCAAAGGTAAAGCAACCCTTTGATTTGGGGAGGGGAGCTGACGTTTAGTATAATCTCCTGATGCACGTGGATTGCAGAGAATCCATTCTATCTCTTTGGAGGACTGATTTTTAAAAATTTGATTGTAAAACACACACACACACACACACACACACACCTACCCACCCCTACCAACCTTTGATTAAGAGTTGGATTCCCTAGATTTTTTCTTGATGTTAATGAATTCCTATCTTATATTGTGAAATTATCTCCTAAATAATTGTAATTCAGATGACCTTTGAAAATTTGCAAATTTAATATCAATTTAATTTTTTTTTATTTATAAGCCAGATCCCATCACAAGTCATTGGCACAAACCAGTCTTTCAGATGCAGCCATTACCCAGGATCCAAACAATTGTATTCATTGAATTTCTGTGTCAAATTCATGCTAGATAGCCATGCTGTGAAACACACCTTTAAGTGGTTATAATTTAGAATAAAGTTATTAAAGACTAAATAGATAGAAGACCAGTTTTATGATTTTTGATATGCAAACTACACTCCCAACTTTTAATGTTTAATATGTATTTTTTACAACATGCAAAAAGCCTGTTCAAGACACCCTGGGTAGGCAGATTTGTAAAGATCTACACAGCATATTCTGTTAAAGCAGAAGCATCTGGAGTAAGATGAGATGTTCTTGGTGGGGCTTGCCCTGGGCCTTCTGCTCAGGAGTTTTCATGGAAGTTCTATATAAAGCAGCGAGATTGTGAAATAATAATATTCTGAATAATAGCAATTAAGAGCATGATAACAATAGTGGCCGTACTAATGCTATTAAACCCTACTGTGTAGATCCAAGCTCTCATCTGTATCCAGTTCTTCAAATGCTTCAAAAGTTATCTGTGGATATTCTTCTCTTCTTACAAACTGTTAATATCTATATGATATCATATAGTCTCCCAGTTAAGCACCGTCAATAGCCACAGCTATGTTAGCCTAATTCCTAAACATGGCTCATGATACCCATGATGATAGGGCTGGAGATTAATTCTAGATCTACTCTGTTGTTGTTAATGAGGTTTCCAAGTTAGTACTGGGCTTGTTGTTCAGGGGCTCAAGGACTAGGGAATTTATAGTCTGTGTGTTGGGAGATCTTGGATAGCTGAGCTTTGGCAATAAAGGGACCACTTGGACTGACAATGTGACTGTGGCCTCAAGTTCTGGACTCAGTTGTATAATGGCCATTTGTTTCAACAAGTAACTCAGTGTTATTTATATAGGAAATCACCTTTCCCAAGATGGTGGCCAACTGTTGCCGTTTCCTCTGTTACTTCTGTCGGATAAGTAGGCAGAATCAGAAAGCCATGTTTGACCATCTCAGTTATTTATTGGAAAACAGCAGTGTGGGTCTTGGTAAGTCTATGTATGATGTTAATTTTATCTTTAAGATTAAAAATAATGTATATATTACATTTAAATACCAATAAATGAATAAAGTTTATGGATAGACAGTTATTGAAAGTTGACATACCAATGGGCGATGGGTATATGGAAAGATGTTTGGTATTATTCATCATCAGGAAAATTCATTTTAAAATCACAATGAGCTGTCTGTCACCTTGTACCATTTGAATGCCCATCATTAAAAAATAATAAGCATTGACAAGGATTTAGAGAAAAGGGAATACTTACACACTTTTGCTGGAAATCAAAATTAGTGTAGTCATCATGAAAAAACAATGTGAAGGCTCTATAAAAAGTTAAAAGCAGAACAACCCTAGAGATATGTGCACCCCAGTGTTCACTGTAGTGTTCTCAATAGCCAAGTTGTAGGCTCAGACTCAATGTCCATGAACAGATGAATGGATAAGGAAAATGTGATTTAGATACACAGTGTAATATTTCCCTTAAAAGGAAATCCCATCAATTTGACAATAGATTAACCTGTGTGAAAAATGCCAGGCATGTGGAGATAAATACCCTGTGGTCTCACTTATCTGTGAAGGCTTGGGGAAATGTTGGTCAGAGGCAGCAAAATTTCTCTGGATATAGTTGCTCATACCTATAATCCCAGTTCTTGGGTCACTGAAACAAGAGAATTGCTGTTGAGTTCAAAGCCATCTTGGGCTACATAGTGAGTTCCAGGTAAGCCTGAGCTACAGTAAAAGACCCTATCTAAACTTGATCTCCCCAAAATAGAAAACAGCATTTCACTTACATAAGAGGTATATTAATTTCTTTTTGCTTTGACCAAGCAGAGAAGAATCACCTTAAGAGGGAAGTGTGTGTTCAGCTCAGAGCTTGAGAGTGCAGTCTATTATGGTGGGGAAGGCATAGATGTAGGAGTACATAGTGTCTGTGGCAGGAGAGTGAGGCTGCTTGCTCACATTGGACAGAGCAGGAACCAGAGAAAGGGTAATATGGTGGGCCTCTGCTCAGTTCCATTATTTTCTCCTCTTCAGAATGATGCTGCCCACAGTCAGGCTGGTTTTCCTTTTTTGTTAATACTCTCTGGAAATAACCTCACAGATACACCCAAAGGTGTGTTTCATTAAGGTCCTAGGTGACTCCTATTCAATATTCAAATAATATTCAAAATAAGCATTTTGATTGTCAATTGTCATAAAATGTATTTTGATCATAATCCTCTCTTATTTATCTGTTCTTTCCCTCTTTCTACATTCCTCTTCTACTGAATCCCTTCTTTCCAACTAGTCTCTTTACTGATTTGATGTCTTTTTTTACTTTCCTCCATACATCCATGACAGAATGTTGCTGGGCACAATATTATACAGGTTTTGTGCAGATGACAGACACTCTAAGGACATGAAAGCAATGGTCCAAGGCACTTGTCCCTATCTGTGAAAGTAGGGGGAAGGAAGGCTAGGCTATGGGATTCATAACAGCCATGAGTTCAGCGGTTACTTACTTCCACTTTGTTCGAATAGCCTCACCAGCAATGAGAGGTTCAACTCCACTGGATGTGGCGGCAGCTTCAGTGATGGATAATAATGAACTTGCACTGGCTTTGCGTGAGCCAGACCTGGAAAAGGTGAGCCATGCTCCTGCCCTGAGTGTCTGTGAATTTTGCCTGTTGATTGTACTTTCTTGGGCTTATTTTAGCATGAATGCCTGTGCTACAGTTTTATTAGAATCGTGGTATAATATAATTCTATAATATGCTATCACATCTTTAATATTTGTATTGTATATTATGTTATGGTTAGGTTTCATGAAGATTAAAAAGTTTGCAATATCGACTTTGCTCACAGGCCTTTTGAAACAGGAATCATATGTTTGTCTATTCATGAGATCCGCTATTGCTTTTGCCTTAATAATAGTTTATGACTCCTAAAAGGTTTTATTTTTGTTTGTATTTGTCCTATGAATGTATGTATGTATATATGTATGTATTCCATGTGTATCGATACATACATACATACACACACACACACACACACACACACACACACACAGAAAAGTTCAGAAGGCAACCTCAGGTGTCACCCTTAAGAGTACTGCCCATCTCTTTTTTAGACAGTCACTAATTAGACCAAACTAGCTTGTAAGCAAGCACCAAGGACCCTCTTGTAACCACCACTCCAGCACTGGAATTATAGGCATTTTATGTGGGTTGAATTCAGATCCTCATGCTTGTGAGGAAAGCATACACATTTCATATCATACCTACATTTCTGTGTTGCAGTGCAAGTTGTAAGTAAGGCATGGCAATTCTATGTAACCACAGATACTGACTAGAATTTTTTCCTGCAGCATAGATAAGGTAACATTCCACCTGCCACCTGTTCCTTTCCGTGTTCCCCTTAGAATCTGTTTTTTTTTCAGATGGTTATCCTTTTAAAATGATTGTGTCTTCCCATGACTTTCCAAAGACTTACTATATTACTCCAAGTGAAAAACAAACAAAAAATAACAATGCTGGCGTTGCTGTGATACCCTCTTAGTCCATATAACAGTCTGATTTTATCTACTACACTCTACTGTCCTCTTCTTGTTCTTACTATGCCAATTTCCTCATTGTAGCCGGGACATGCCAAAATGTGTCCACCGCAGGGTCTTAGAAATTGTTATTCACTTTATCTGTAAGAGTTATAGTCTAGCCTTATCCTAGATAACCTATAGCTCTTTCTTTCACACCCTTTCATCTTGGAGATGGAGGTCAAATCTAAACTCCTCACACATATCACCTTAAGGTGATGTTATTCAACACTGGAAGGTACACCTGCATCCTAACCACCATGTGTTCATATTGACACTCTCCATGTATGACATTGTGTCACCAAGATTTCAGAGCATTTTAAAGAAGTTAAACTTTTGGATTAGAAATATTCAGTGTGTGCTGGGGAGATGGCTTAGTTAGTAAAATGTATGGCATGCATGCTTAAGAACCTGAGTTCAGAACCCCAGCACCCACATAAACTTTCAACAGGCATGGAAATGCAAGTGTAATCCCAGCCCTTAGGAAGCTGAGGCAGAAGCAACCCAAGACAAGCTGGTCAGCTAGACTAGATGAGTCAGTAAGCAGTGGGTTCAAGTAATAGACTAACTCCATTAGGTGAGGGCAGTAAAGGAAATTCTTGGCATTAACCGCAGGCTCCACCTGCACCCATACACATACATACACTGTACACATGTGAATATGCATACACACATGCACACCACATAAGCATATACAGTCCCAAAAAAGTCATGTTCAATGTATATCTCTTGTTTTCTGAACATTAAAACTGATTCAAAAAGAATTAAAAAAAAACTTGCTCAGAATTGTGCATTCTATGAGTGATATAAGTCTGATTTGAACCAATGATACTTGCTTGGGTTTTATCCACTTTTCTAAGCATCTGCTTATAACTACTCACTAAAGTGTGTTGTAGTCAGCCACACAGAGCTGGGATGAATCTCTAAACCATAGACAGTTATGGGAGGAAAAGATTTATTGAAGCTTCAGATCCAAGGGAAGTTCCATAATGGCAAAAGAGGCAGCCCACCTTTACACAGTTCCCAACACAGAGAGAAAAACCAATACCAGCAAAGCACACAGAGAACAGCAAACAGGCAGTGGGTAGGAGGAAAGAGAGGTTTCCTTCCCCTTTATATAGCCCTAGGGCAGGGTCTTGTAACCCTGCCCTAGGGCTATATAACCCAAACTTACTGGTTCCTGAGTCTCTGGAATTTCCTTCCTGCAATGCCCTCAAAGGAAGGGATGTTAATTTCTTGCTCCCCTGAGATTTATTACATCCTGCCTCCTACTTAGAGGCTGCCTTCTTGCTTCCTGTGAACAACATCAGAGACCCACCCAAGATTACTTAAAAGGTCAAGTTGACAACAAAATTTAACCATCACAAAGTGATATATAATTTTGGAAATAATTCATTTCTGTAAAATACCTTTGCATTTCAGATAGAACTACCTACATCTCAGATGGCTTTTAATTGGTCAAAGGCTACTAAAGATATGGAGATAGATACTGTAACTGCATGTAAAAGTCTCAGAGTAAATAGTATTAAATCCAGGATTATTTGTTTCTCTTAGATCTTATTAATAATTTTAGGACCATTCTTTATTATATTTAAATATTTGTTATTTCTAAAATTTTAATGAAGAGAGTTCATGTTAATTAACATGAGTTTTAAAAGCACTTGCAGAAGTTTGTTTTAAGCCATTGTTAAGGAGTGTCATTGATCAGACCAAGTATAATATCTAATCACTTTCTTCCAAAGGAGAAAGCTTTACTTTTTGTCTGTCTGTAGGTAGTTCGCTATCTGGCTGGGTGTGGTCTTCAGAGTTGCCAAATGCTGGTATCTAAAGGTTACCCAGACATTGGGTGGAATCCCGTTGAAGGAGAACGATACCTTGATTTCCTCAGATTTGCTGTCTTCTGTAATGGTGAGACTTGACTGTCAAGGGTCTTGGTTTAATAAGAAAAGCACATGAAAATAGATCCATCACTGCATTTTCATGAAGGAAATGAATGAGTCCAGAAATTGCATCTTTTATGGTTAGTAGGTGTGTGGGAGATTAGGAGAAAGAGACCCTCCAGGCAGGTTTAGGGCCGGCCCACTATGACCTCACACAATTTTACCAAGCTCCTCCCTATCTCCTCCCAATTCTGGGCTTTGCCCCACTTCCAGCACGATATAAATTCTAACCCTGCCAGAAGCCAGTGGGTTTTTCTGGCTTGGCTCTGCATGAACATGGGTTTGAGGTGGTGAGTATCTCCTTCCCTCTAATTGGAGGGAAGGAAAAATTACTCTATAATGGGATCATAGGTCTTACTGTTTGGTTTTCCTTAGAAGTATGTATCTAGTTTTTTTTTTCTCCACTTTTTGGTGATTTTTTATGAGTTTATCAGACCATGTCGTAATGAGCTGCATCTCCTTTTTTACTTCACTCACTCACCTTTTGCCCACTTGGAAAAATTTGAATAAACATTGGGTATTTGTTAAGAAACTCCTCTCTTTGTGTCGTCAGTTCATTGATGTGCATATGATATGAACTTGGGCAGAGTGGGTTGTATCTACAGGACCTCTGTTTCCGGTGTTTTCACAGTAGTGATTCATAATACAACATTTGTATGTATGGATAATGCTTTCATTATGTAACTAAAAAATCCTTGGATACCCAAATCTTATAAAGTTCTGTGATCAGAATATAAGAACTATTGTTAGGACATCTTTTATATTAATACCTTAATTGTAATGAATAGTTTATGCCTCCATAATATTTTTGTAGAATATTTGTTTATTTGCAAGCAGAGAGAGAATGCCAGGGCCTTCAGATGAACTCCAGATGCATGCACCACTTTGTGCCTCTGGCTTTATGTGGGTACTGGGGAATCAAATCCAGGTTGTCAGGCTTTGCAAGATTAACTGCTAATCCATCTCTCCAACCCCTCCATAATATTTTATTTATAAAATATTGCCAAGAAAACAAACTTTCTGTACTCCATATATGTGTGAGTTACTTTTCTCATTGCTATGACAAAATTCCCAACAGAGTCAAGTTAAAGGAGGAAGTATTTTGACTCCCAGATTTGGTCCATCATGGTGGGGCGAGGGAGGGATGGGAGGTTTTTGGTGTTTGAAGTGTCTTGGTTCACAGAGGCAGTGGCTTGCATTGACAACTTCTTAAATGGCACCAACCAGTAATCAGAGAGATCTGAGACCTAACTGGAGGACGGATGGAGATCCTTCAAAGCCCACACTGGCAGCCTATGTGAGCCAGGTCCCACCTCCCCAGGCAATATCACCAGCTAGGGACCAAGTATTCAGACACAGGGTATGTCACATCCAAACCATAACAATATACATAAAGCTAGTGATGTGGGTTAGGTTTTGGATTTACCAATATGTTCCTGGATTATTGTAATATCGGTTTGCTCAGAATATCCAAGAAATCCATGCCAGTCATGTGTGTTTATGCTCTGATTTTGACCATAGGGGAGAGTGTGGAAGAGAATGCGAATGTTGTGGTCAGGTTACTAATCCGAAGACCCGAGTGCTTTGGACCTTCCTTGCGAGGAGAAGGTGGCAATGGCCTTCTCGCAGCCATGGAAGAAGCCATAAAAATGGCTGAGGATCCTTCTCGAGATGGCCCATCGCCAACCAGCGGATCCAGTAAAACCCTGTAGGTGTAATGTACACACCCTCACCGGTAAATTATATTACCTGACTAAAGTTTACAAAACATACTTGAAAACTGTTAATTTCCATAATCTCAGTACCTATTACTGAAGATCTTGCCCATGAAAATGGAAAGTCATTTGTAGAAGAATGGGACTTGATATTGGAATAGGTTGATTAAACAAAAAGTGAAGCTGGGGGAGATTGTATGGACTCAGGTAGGGAGTATTTTAGGTTATAGCAGATGTGTCATGCATAGGTGACAGGCTAGGTGGGCAAAGGACATTGTTAGTAATGATGAGAACGAGCCTTTGGAACCAGAGTGGAATCCAGTGGGAACGCACTGAAATATATCTTAGGATGGTAGAGACAGAAAGAAAACTGTCACAAGAGGAAGGGGAACTTGGACAGTTGAGTATGGTGGTTAAGTGCAGAAAATAATATATTCTGAGGAGGAGAATTCTTGTTAATGAATTAGAGACTGAGGGGTAGCAGTAGATATTAACACTTATTTCTAGTATGACCCTAAATCAATCCAGCTGAGTTGTAAAGCTTTGCCTTCATTTTTTATTTCTCTCTTTTCAATTTAATTTGTGGAGGTGACTGCCCTCCCAGAGCATCATATACTCACACTGCTAGAGTTGCTTACTCTGGGAAGATTTTGAAGCAAAGAAATAATAAAAATAATAAAAAGAGCCTTACAAACCTTTATTCTTCCACATGTGGATGACCATTCCATGGCCAGCCAGAATTCTAGACTTGGAGCTCTCTGAGAGTGTGAGACCTCTCTACACTGTGTTGTAAGTTTATCATTTAGACACAGAGAGGTTAGCAGCTCTTACGTCTTCTCTGTGGGAACCTTACCCAGAGATTTCAAGGCAGGGCCACAGTAGATGTGTGCCTAGGACTGGACTCTCTGTCAATCTGCAGACTCTTGAGTCCAGCTGAGACCACCCCCTCTGTGAATAGGAAGGGCATGAGCATAGAGCTCGCCTTTCATCAGCAGGATAATAAAATGAGGAGGTGGAGAGAGAGAGATTAGAGTCTTTTGGGAGGTAGGATAGAGGCAGGGTAGTTGGCATCAAGGTGAGTAAATGAAACAATAATTCTAAATGTTGCTCTGGACTGAACACTGTACTGGTGCCTTGTATGTGTTATATTGTACCTTTGTATCATTGGTACCTTTTCTCTATAGGAGCTCTATTTATAAAAGTAGCCTTAAATTCACTTAAAAATAGTCTTTTCATCACTTATTTTCTTTGTTAACTTGCTGTATGCCAAAATAAATGAATATATACATATATACACATATACATGTATGTGTATATAATATAAAATGTGCATAAATAAGCAACTATATATGTATATACATACACATATGTGTAATTACACACATATATACATAGGTGGCATAAAAGCCCAAGGGAAACTATTTGGGAGGAAGAAAGTTACCAACAGAAGCGTTTAAAAGGGAAAGGTTGGTGATGGGTGATGACTTTGTATAAAGTACAGTGTTATATATGTAAGAAAATGTCAACATGAAAGCCACTAATTTGTACAATAAAAAAAGTAATAAAAAATGACTTGGGGCTGGAGAGATGGCTTAGTGGTTAAGGCATTTGCCTGCAAAGCAGAAGGACCAGAGTTCTATTCCCCAGTACCCACATATAACCAGATGCACAAGGTGCCCCATGGCATGTGTCTGGAGCTCGTTTGCAGTGGCTGGAGGCCCTGGTGCACCATTTCTCTCTGTGTCTGCCTCTCTCTCTCTCTCTCTCTCTTTCTCTCTCTCTCTCTTTCTCTCTCTCACTTTCTCTCAAATAAATAGATAAAATACTTTAAAAATGACTCAGCAGAATCTATTAAATTAACAGTTCCTTTTTTTCCCCTTTTGTGGGAATCTTAATACTAAAATCTGCCTCCCCTTATGCTGAATTCTTGGTAATCGCATCCCTAGTCTGATCATTTCCTCATTATCATTTTATGACTGAGATGTGTGGAAAGGTATTATAGGGGAAAGGAAGCACAAGCAGCTTGCTAGGTGTGAAGTGTCAGTCACCCCATTTATTTCCCGTTTCTTTTGGAAACTCCACGAAAGTGACAGCGAGGAGGAGGAGGACAGCATCCACATGGGGAATGCCATCATGACATTTTATGCAGCTTTGATCGATTTACTTGGTCGCTGTGCTCCCGAGATGCACGTGAGTATGACCGGGTGCTGGGAACACACGTCCTCATTCGTGTGAGTATGGCTGTGGGCTGCGGAGGAGCCAAGGTCCTGATTCATATGTCTGTGTGTAAGGCATCATGGCTCCCAACATTCCTAAGTAATATTATGTTCCATGAAAAATAATATCTGTAGCCTAATTGCTGAACAAATGTTTGTTTAGTTGGAAATATCTCATTGGTTGTAAAAATGGGGTGAGGTTTTCAGTACAAGTCATTATTGACTTAGTTACTTATATGATGTCTAAAACCCACATAACATCCCTGCCTTTGAGGAAGAAAATATATTTTTACCACGTTTCTTCCCTCTAATGGAAAAACAGCTGTTTTCACCAAAATTGGATGTCTTTCATACGCTGTTTCCCTTTGTGTGCTTGCTACTGGTCTAGGAGAAAGTACAGGGAAGAGAATGTGGATCTATGAAGACCCTATAACTTACTGTTTTCTGAAATATTTTTAACACAAGTGAAATGAAATATGCTTGGAATAATATTACTTTGTAATGTGTTCTGGTATTTTCTAATTTCTTTATTCCACTGTGTGTGTTTTAAAAGGCTAGAAGCTCTTCTGTTGTGAGCAGAGAGAAAGATCACAGGACAGAAAAAAAATGTTAAGAAGATAGAAAAACTGGAGGGTTTTATTTCCTTTTTGCTGCTAATGAGATTACTTTTAAATTATGGTAAATGGGAATCCATTTGGCAAATTGTAGGTGATTAGAGAAAAAAGTTGATGTCCCCCTTCCCCCCCAACCATTTGTGCTTTTTCTCCATTTCAGTGAAAAGATCAGAGGAGCAAAGAAAGAAGCACTAAAGAGCAGAAGCCTTGGTTTCGTTCTCATGTCTAGGGGTGGGGAAGACCTAGTGGGATGATTGGTAAAAGATGAACCTTGCCACTTCCAAAGCTCAGCAGTGCCCTCTGCCATTCTTAGTGGAGCCTCCTCTGTGTGGGAAATTGTCTTTTCTTGCCATGTGGGTAGAGGCTGGAGAGGACAATGGCCTAGTCCTGGGACTCAGATTTATGACTGCTTCCTGAACTGGCCATCTTAGAGTATTAGGGATTTATATTCCCCATTTCCTGCACTGTAAACCAGCCCAGGGAAAATCAACATAAGATATGAGTACATATGCAGTTGTTTTTTTAATCTAAAGGCAAGAAATAGGCTAAAAGTATAAATGTTAGCAATCTGTTCAATGGCTAAAGGTGATGATTATCCTGTTATTGCTTATGTTACAGGTATTTATATATAATTTTTGGGGGGATAAATGTTCATTATCTTTTTCTATTATCCTATTTTCAGTATATTATTGTCCCCCAAATACAATAAATAGCTATAGTTCTTATGGATAAACCAATTGGCCTAAACTGTAGCATATGCAATTTGTTTTGTACTGATGCCTCTGAAAATTGTGGGCTTGATTTTCTGCCTCTGTGCTTGAAACAGCAATTTCTTATAGACATTTCACTATATATAAAATAGTCACTTTATAAACATATATAAAGTAGCATCTATCTATCTATCTATCTATCTATCTATCTATCTATCTATCTATCTATCTATCTATCTATCTATCTGTCTATGTATATAAAACAATTATTTGAGTCTTGGATTTCCAAAGTTTGAATTGTAACACAGAATCCACAACCAATTCCAATCTCCCTTTTTCTTTCTTCCTGTTTAGTTGATTCATGCCGGTAAGGGAGAAGCCATCCGAATCAGGTCCATTTTGAGGTCCTTAATTCCGCTGGGAGATTTGGTGGGCGTAATTAGCATTGCTTTTCAGATGCCAACAATAGCCAAAGGTAAGGCCAGCTTTCATTCTGTATAATTCAGTAGGAATTCATATAACCATGTTCTGTAAATAAAATAAAATAAATAAACAAAACCTGGGGTCAGTGTTCAACCCACTCACCACAACATGATGACACTACTTAGGTTTAGGGGTGGGCTGTCCCAAAGTGGGGTAGCAGCACACTGGGTGTGATGTTGTGGATTTAAAGGAAGATTTTATGAGTATGAATATGTACAAGGTGGATGGCTATATATGGGGTAAAGTGACCTCTTTTTCCCTTGAAATCATAGTGATTTGGTCTCCCTTTTAAAGTATTTCTTTCCATGGTCCTCCAGAAAAAGCCCTTAAGGCAGATAGAAACTACACTGTAAATGAATTAGTGAAGCTAAAGTCTTTTGAAGATACAGACCCTCCACTTAGTGCACAGAGTGGGAAAATGCCCCAGTGCCTCTGATACAGTGCGAGAAACCTATGTGCAGCCTCAGGTTGCTTATTTACAAAGGTACGTTGTGAAATCAGGAAACTCAGCTACCAAGATATAGTTGCAGTTTTGTTGGTTAACTCATAGCTAACTTTTTTTTTTGAGACTGCTTGAAATATAGCAATCTGTCAGCTAAGTCATTTTGCTGCCACTGGGTTGAAAGATTTTTTTTTTCTTTAAAAACTGAGGCTTTATTATGAAAGCTGGGGTCAGGGTTTTACAGTTTTGTCAGGGTGGCCAAAAAGGAACAGGGATGGGCTGTCTTCTAGGAGAACCTTCTCTCAGATCCACCACTGGTGTCCACCTTCCAGCACCTGGAAGTAGTATGAACAACAACTATTATTCTTTTAATATAAAGCAAGAAAAGTATTATTAATATTAGAATTTTATAATATTAAGGAAGAATAGCTAGTGCTTATCACCTTTTCATTTCATTTAAGACATTGTTTTTTTTTTCATTATTGTAATGTAAAATTCATTCACTGACCCCCAAGTGAGAAAAGAAAAGTTGTTAGTCTGTTCTTTCATGATGATTATGGTCATGTGACATCTCCCCTTAGGTTCTTCTTTCTTCACCACTCATCTATGTTAAAAATCCTCTGATTTTGTTTGTAGAACATTGCTCTATGTTCTTAGTACCAGTTTGGCATAATTATCATATGGGAAAACAAGAAGCAAATAAGTTTCCCTCCTAACACTTTAAATTGGCACATAATCCCATAATTCTTCATAGCAGTTGTCTGACTTCTGAATTTGTATAGACCCAGCGAATCCTTAGATTCTTGGATTCACTGGTCTATATAGACATCAGGCACAGGGTATTGAGAGAGACAATATTCTGACACAAATATATTTTAAGATGTTAATTTCTATTATGATTAATGAATCTATTTCATATGAAAGCCACACTGGTTTCATAGTCTTGATGTACTGTTTTATAATTATTCTAAGCCATGGCAATGGAGGTATTCCAAGATCATCACATAGGTGGTGTGTGAGCTTTATTAATGTTAAAGTGGCTGTTCTTGACAAGAATAGATGTCCCAGCTTCACATTAAGTCTTTTGGTATATACCAGGTACATCAGATGCTTTCTGTTCCCTTCTCAGTATCTGTTAAGGCTGTATTTTTATTACCTAGGTGCTTAGCAAATAGATGCCCAGACAACATCTAAATGACCTTGAGTTTCAATGGCATTGCTGTGTTTCCTCAGCCATCTTCACACGTGTATGAGGGCATTAGAACAAGAAACTGGATTGTCAATAACTTTATTTCAAATTTTGCACAGCTATTAAAGCCACGTGACATCAATCCACTTATGGCCAGTCATTGACACCAACATGTCACCTTCTCTCTTGTAGATGGGAATGTGATGGAGCCTGACATGTCTGCGGGGTTTTGCCCAGATCACAAGGCAGCCATGGTTTTGTTCCTTGACAGGGTCTATGGGATCGAGGTGCAAGATTTCCTCCTCCATCTCCTTGAGGTTGGCTTTCTGCCAGATCTCCGTGCTGCTGCTTCTCTAGACACGGTATGACCTAGCAGTGACCATCCTCCCGTGCTGCAGGCTGTGGCCCATGATGTTCACTCTTCCCCTGATTATCCACTAGCATTTCCAGTGCACCTGGCCTATTTTTAGGCAAACAGCAAGTAAAGAGAAAAGAGATTAGACCATGTCTTCAAGGAGTTCACTGACTAGTGTCATCACAGAAGTCTGATAAGGCACTATGAGAACCAAAAGGCCTCTGAGCTTAATGTAGGAGATGACTGTTGACTTACTTCTGTTGACTATCAGCCTCTAAATTTGGCCTGATTAGTTATACTTCTCAGTGAAATCAGTAGAGCATTAAGGCAGTTTAATGGACACTGTTGCACTGTGCCTGTGGCATCTTCCTCTTGGAGTCTTCATTTGCTAAGGTACAGATCGGTTAGACTCTGTCCTACATATCAAGTGGCCACACAGGATCTGCTGCTGCCAGTGTAAGTGACCTGTCCTCTGAGACATGGCTGAAGAAGGTAGGATTCCAAATTCCATGATACTAATTCCTGCTTTTCTTTGTTTTACAAAATAAATGAGCTGTTTTGATTTCAGGGAAAAATTAGATTTTGAGCTGACTGTAACTCATGGTTACAAAATCACAACAATGAAATGAAAGTTTCCTTCTCTGTTGTGTGTTCATAATAAATTCTGAACCTGGACAAAAGTGAGGACAATGTAGTGACACAATCAACTTCTGATGATTGCCATTGATAGACATGAGTAGAAACATCGAGGATTCTAATAAATTGAACTCAGAATGAATTTGAACTTAGACTATGACATCTATTGTGAAATAAGATCATTTCTGTTAGAGGAAGTGCTCATTGGTGTCTTCCCCTATCACTGAGCCTACCAAGGTCTGAGTCTTCTAAGAGCTCACTTGTTCCCGGTCAAGTTCACGGTATTTCTCTAAGCTTCCTGTCAGTGTCTGTAGGTTGGACAGAGCTGCTCACCAGGTTAAAGATCACTGTCCTGAATTTCAGTGGAGATGTCGCATCATAATTTTAACCTCAAACCTCTTGAGCTTTTCGAGAAGATATCATTTCATTCACTTTAATCTAGTTATGAGCAATGGGAAGTTGGTGGTTTTAAGTGGCACACATCCTATAAACCATATGTAAAGACATACCTAAGGAGTATATTTCTAATTTCTATTTCTCATGCTGTTATTTTCCAGATAGTAAAGTTAAATGTTAACATGCTGAGTCCTTAGCTTGAAGTCACGAAGCTGTGTACTTTTCTTCCTCCCCAGGTTGCACTGAGCGCTACAGACATGGCCTTGGCCCTCAATCGTTACCTTTGCACAGCTGTCCTGCCATTGTTAACAAGATGCGCTCCCCTTTTCGCTGGCACAGAGCACCATGCTTCCCTCATTGACTCTCTGCTTCACACTGTGTATAGGCTTTCTAAGGGCTGCTCACTCACCAAAGCTCAGCGGGACTCCATAGAAGTGTGCCTACTCTCTATTTGTGGGTAAGTGGACCATCGTTCTTTTTCACTGTGTGGGCATTGCTGAATTATTAAGAATTTTGGAAGCAATTCTTGTACCAAAAGTTAATTTATTTAAGTAGTCCCATAGAGTGATGACTGAGTCTGCTCAGAGCTCTTTTTCTCCTGTTCAAGACCATGATATCCCTCCAAGTCTCCCATGGGTGCTTAAAGATTGGATAGAGCTGTTCACGAGGTTTAGGCTGCTGGCCTGGACATTAGGGGAATGATTGTAGCATAATCTTGCACAATATCTTGATTAATAGGACCCTACTTTTGACTGCGTGGTGGCTGTCACTCTGTAGGAGAGGAAAGAATAAGAAGGCCTCGCTAAATATAAAAATAAAACCGTAATTATACATAATATTAAACATCTCTTCCACATGGTGATGGCAAATGCTGATCATCCTCACAGTATGAAAAGCCGCTTCCTGTGGTTTGACATGTGCAAATACCTCCCTATGAAAACCAGAACCATTTCCTGCTCCCCACCTCATGGCCATCCCTAGGATACAAATGACAATATCCCAAGCCCCCAGCTAGATGATTGGACAGGAATTTTTGGTTGGGTGTAGGACCATATAGTTACAGCCCATGTTGAAGGGAGGTTTCATGCATGGTGGAACAGTTATAAAGACAAAGGGTTGGGCTGAGTGGAAACTTGGGCGAGTCATTCAGTAGCCTTCATGGTCTAGATTCTGTAGGTTAGGATTAACATAGTTATCTCAGCCTTTCTAAATAACAAATGAAATGGAACAGTGGCTGTGCCTGGTATGTGATCTGCACTGAGTGTTAGTTTTCTCTCTCTCCTCCTCTGTAAGATGCTGTCTTCTGTTCCCATAACCATTATCCTTTCTGCTTCTGCTCATTCATGGGGATCAAGAGAGAAGCACTTACATTAGTGAAAAGAACTTTCAGAACATGGTAGGCTATATCTGTGAGTGGTCAGAAAGGAAAGAAACAGAAGTGGGGTCTCCTGAGGGGCACTCAGAGTGGTCTCAAGATCTTGGGGGTGGTGAGGCAGACATGACTCAGGAGATGGAACCTTATATAAGATTAACTGCCATCATGCTTTTTGCTTGAGGACTAGAATATTTTCAGAGAAAGATGTTAGGGGATTTGATTATTATAGAACTACACATTTTTAGATTATTCACTTAACATGGATTCTTGATATAGTTAAGAGACTTTTCAGGGCTGAGTTCTGGGTGTGTAGCTTAGTAGGAGAGGCCTTGCAGAGAATGTGTGAAGGCCTGGGTTCTATTCTCAGCACCATAGAGTTTGAAAAGTAGAGAGATTTGGTAAACATGACATTGAATGAGACTGATGTAACATGTTATTTGATTGTACCATACCGTATCAGATCATTGTTAGAACTGAAATGAAAAGCATATAAGAATTAAATCCAGAAACCACTAGTAAATATATACCATAAATAATTTTATGTGCTGTACCTTAATGTAACTGGCAGTTCAGTAGGTGTGTTTGCACCAAGATCACCACAATCATAGGTAATATGCTGTGCTCTGTACAACCAAGTGTAGGCAATTTTTCAACTCTCTTATAATCTGACAGAACCATTGTCATGTATATAGTCCTTCCTTGACCAAACATCTTCTCCTGGCTAACCTTTGAGCTGGAAACATGTAGTTGATGTCATCTGAGGAGATGTTAGTGCAAGTGCTTGGGTTATAGAGGCTAATGAATTCCCTGGTCATCTGAAACACATTTTCTTCATTATTACAATGGCTTTGTTCAAACAGCCAATTGCGGCCTTCTATGATGCAGCACCTACTCAGAAGGCTAGTGTTTGATGTCCCTTTATTGAATGAACATGCAAAGATGCCTCTGAAGGTAAATATGCGTGATATTTATACTTATTCTATTGCCATTTGTGTTGACTTTGTTTCTGTATGTTATGTATGTTTTCTGGATTGAATGTGTTTGGCCTTTGATGCTTTGAAATTTGTTCTTGTTCCTGGTATGTTTATATAAGTTACAGAAATATGTACATCATCACAAAATAAGCAACAAAGGACCACAGAATTCCTAACATTGACTCCATGGAAATCAAAGGATATGTATTAGCTACAAGGAAAAGATCAATGAAGCTGTCCTTCGTCTCAAAAGCATAGTGTAACAGTTGCATTTGAGAATATTGTGAAACAGGTTATCCATGACAGGTTCCAAATTTATCTCATTTAGATCAAGATAAACTTTGTACAAGCAATTGCAGTGTTTCAGACATTATAGTAAAAACACTAAAGTTTTCTCTGCCTGTCATTATCATTCAGTTCATGAATATTTAAACCTCATTCTGTCTTACTGACTTCCAGATATTTTCTTGCTCTAATCTGAACTCCAGAGACCGTGGTCTGTAAATGAAGGTTATTTGTTTAAAAACATGTACCTCTGGGGGCTGGAGAGATGGCTCGGTGGTTTAGTTACCTGCTTGCAAAGTCCAAAGGCCTGGGTTTGGTTCCCCAGAACCCACATAAAGCCAGATGCATAGAGTGGTGCATTCCTCTGGAGTTTGTAGTGGCAGGAGGCCTTGGAACACTCCTTCTTTCTATATCTCTCCCCTTGCAAATAAATAAATAAATAAGTAAATAATATACTTTTTAAAGAACCACTCTACAATAACATCTGGTTACTAGAAGATACTCCTATTTCTATGGCCACTCAGCAATAGCACTAGGGGGTTGGAATATATACACAAATCCATGAGTTTGTTTGTAAGCTGGATATTTATCAAAATAACCTTTCCTTATTGTATTTATTTTAGTTTAATAAATATAGATAAATAAATGAATTAGTTAAATTCCATACTGGCTAAACATTTCATTTGACACAGTCCATGTATAGAAGGCCTTGTCATACAAAATTTTCCGATAATCAAATGAAATGAAAAATATGGAAAATATAATAGTATGTTCTTATCTATTTTCAATAAATTTTTACGTGATAAACATCTCTAAGTTATTCCAAGGAAATTAAATCTCAGTATCACTTGTGATATGTAAATTGTATGTGTATGTGTGAGTGTTGCGTGTAACTGAAAGGGAGACTGACAAAGAAGATGTATTTTAACAATTGGAGAGATAGCAACCTCAAATAGCAATCATCTTTATAGATACATTTCTCTTTAGTCATGGAAAAGACATCCCAAAGATGTATACCTATTCATATAGCTCCAGCTATAAACCTGGCAAATGCAAGTTGTGAAAACCTTTTCCACAAAGATACCAAATAATTTAAATATTTTACCCTTGACTTTTACATAGGTATAAATCAGGAAAATAATAAATAGCATCAGTATCTACTAAACTAAAGTCCTTTTCAGAGTTTCCTTATAGAAGTATATTTCAAGGCAAGCATGTGGTGACAGGTGATAGGAAAGGCAGAGAGGAAGCAAAAACAATAACAGTTGCCCCATTCTCATAAAATGGACCTGGGTCATTCTGGTATCCATTCTTCTGTTTTATGAATGAATTCCAAGAGATTTCACTCCCACAGTTGTGAGTAAACGGTAGTAATGCAAGCAGAACTCTGGAGAACATAGATATCCATACAACCTCAGAAATAATGCTGTTCATGACACATAAAATTGACCATTCGGTCTACAATTTGTTTTGTGGCCAGTGTTGAATTTGAAAGAAGCAGGGTATGTAAATAATTCTGTTTTCAGATGAATTTGAGAGTTTCCCTTCACTCATGGTGTTTAATCGCCCGCCCTCCACAGCTGCTCACAAACCACTATGAGAGATGCTGGAAGTACTACTGCCTGCCTGGAGGGTGGGGCAACTTCGGGGCTGCCTCAGAAGAAGAGCTGCACTTATCCAGAAAGTTGTTCTGGGGCATTTTTGACGCTCTGTCTCAAAAGGTACTTTAAGATTTTTTTTGTGGATTTGTTTGTACTGATAAAATGATAACAATTGCAGGCTCTTGATCAGATAATATTTATAGTTGAATGATATTTCTACTGATCAAGACTTACACAGTGATGAGTATGGTGGCCCATCCTCTAGTTCTAACCTTCAAGAGTCCAAGACAGGAGAATCTCAAGTACAAGACCTTCCTGTGCTACATAGTGAGTTCTAGACCAATTACAAGGCAAGGTACTGTGTCAAACAGAGCAAAAAAAAAGTGTAAAATAATTACAAGCATATGTTCCTCATAGACTGAAGTGATGCAAAGACATTATTTAGAATTAGAACACTCATGCTTACCTCATTTCAAATATAGGAGAAAGTGTGGAATTGTGATCCCTCATGGGCTCGTGTATCTGAACATTTGGTCCATAGCTGGTGATGCTGTCCTGAGAGATTGCAGGATCCTTAGAAGGCAGGACCTATTAAAAGGAAGTGGGCTTCTGGGTAATGGGTCTTGAGTATTATAGGCCAACCCTACTTTCAGCATAAGCTCTCTGCTTCTGGGCTGGTGCTAGATAGAAGGAACTGCTGTAGACTGTCACCACCACGAACAGGAACAGGTCCCACCACCTGTGCCTTCTCTGTAGCCTTTCTCCTTGTAGTCGCCTCCATCAGGCATTTGGACACAGTAGTGCAGATAATTTTAATCGCTCTTTAATTTCAATGGCTGCAAACTTGCCTGCAATTTTTTTTTATAAATGCTGGGATATAAGGTGAATGTGTGTTCCATTTGCTAGAGAAAGAATCTTCAGAAAATTAAGTGAGCTTGGTGTAGTTCAGATTTTCCTTGTAACACCATCCTGAACATAAAGATCCTACTGAGAACTTTTGCTGTAGAGTCATAGAGATAGTCATTGTTATTTTTTATTCTCTTTTTCTTCCCAGAAATATGAACAAGAACTTTTCAAACTGGCCCTGCCTTGCCTGAGTGCAGTTGCGGGAGCTTTACCCCCAGACTACATGGAGTCAAATTATGTCAGTATGATGGAGAAACAGTCATCCATGGATTCTGAAGGGAACTTTAACCCACAACCTGTTGATACCTCAAAGTATGGACTCTTTCTATTGCAGCAGATTTTTATTGTAAATGATGTGTGAAGTCTGAAATTGAATAAGGTACTGAAGTGAACTTTCTCTAATACATGCCCCCTTTTAATTGGTATCCTTTGAATAGGAGTCCCTTAAATTTATCAAATGGTAGTAATAATAATGATTAGTATTAGAAATAGATGAGATGTACCTTCTAGGATTCTCTGCATATATAGCCAAATGGTACTATCTACAATAAGGAAGATTTTAAAAATTGGATCAGCTATATTTTAGTTGAAAATTTACCTAATATGTTTATCATTAACCACACTATACCTCAGCAGAGCATCTTACTGAGGATGATTCCGTCAGTAACCCTAAGGCTCTTCTTGTAAGTGACAAGGAACCATTTCATCCATGATGACCTCTCTCTCAGCCAGGCCCAGCCTGGGCTGCTAATACCCCACATCACAGAGCACATCAGAATAATGAGAGTATACCAAATGGAAAATTTTCTGGAAAATTTAGCCTGTAGTCAGAATAGTTTGACACCCTTCACCAAAGACAGAAAACAGTTAACACCAGAAAAAGTCTTACATGTACTTTATTTCCTCATTTGTCCTACAAATGGGATATTTGGTTGCTTCAGGCATGTGAAGTCTCAGCAATGTATTGCTGTCACTATGAAGGACAATAGCTCCCCATTTTCAAGGAAACCATCCTCGTATGCAACACCTCTCTTGCTGATTCGGCGATGATTCAGCAAAGATTAGTTATTTAGTTAAGTAGCCACATGGTGATCATTACCCATCACTTCTTAATTTGCCCTGAGACTCGAACTGGTGGCTTCAGGGCCTCCTCCCTCAGCTGGTTTTAGCTTCTTAACCCCATCAGAATGTGAAGCGGTCTGTCAATAGTCTTGAGTCTGAGTCTTAAATTGATGTTTGATATTTGATGACAGTTCTGTGAGAAAAAGAGTCCATCTTCCCACCCCCAGTATTTGGCTTATGTGATTGACCCTTTGTATCACTTCCGAAGTAAGTAACCCAAACATCACAGGGTCACATTTCTACATGGGTAAGTGTGTGGTTTGCTAACATATATCGTATTCCAAGATTTTCAAATGACCTCAGAACAATGTGATGATTTTGGTATTGATCAGTGAAATCCAATCAATTAACAAGTGTTGGGCATGTTCAATAATTTATCCAAGTTTTCCTCTTTGGGAAATTATTAACATGGTATGAATAATTTCTACATGGTGTGATTTTTATGCACTTCTTGAGTATGTTGGTGTCATTTGCTAACTGATAACTTTGAGGTAAAAAACAGGAAAAGGCGTCTCATTATACTGAGTTTTATTTAGAACTGTCTTGTCAAAGGTAATTGCTTTAGTAACTTATTAATGAAAGGATTGCATGTATATTCAACTCTCCATTTATAGATATATTGTATCTTCACAAGCCTTACACTTATCATCAGACTTGCTCATAAATTGTGCTTGTCATCTGCTGAATGGATTAAATAATTATTTAAACATTAAAAGAGTCAAGGATAAAGGCTGCACAAACTATAAAGTTGAGTTTGTTATTTATCTCTGTAGCCACTATCAGTAATATTTATAAAGTTATTTATAGATCACTAATATTAGAAATTATTAGCATAACTAATTGTATGAAATGGGTCTTAAAATGTGGCAGTATTTCAGCAGTATTTTCTCCATTTATAGTTTCAGCAGAAACAGGTCAAAAAGAGAAAATAACTTCAAAACAATAACATGAGAGAGAAGTATGTCTTTAAACTTGAGTCTAACCATGTTTGGATTTAGGGTTTGTTTTTCTTTTTTATATAAACTATCTTCATCTTTGAATATATCTTAATTAATATCAGGATATTTTATTATATTTAATTACTTATAATGATGCATAAATGATGCTTCAATTTAAGATGAGCAGATAGAACATGATCTGCTTGACTCATTCTGAATTATGAAAAAAGTATTACTTGGTTAAAATGTTTTTTCAGTTGTGCCTTGAATGGGATCTAATCATTTATGAGCTGTGAGCAAATTGTTAATATGATTTCCTATAAATTCTATAAAAATCAAGCTATTTTTCTTTACTTTTCTCATAGTATTACAATCCCTGAGAAGTTGGACTACTTCATTAACAAATATGCAGAGCATTCTCATGACAAGTGGTCAATGGACAAGGTAAACGTGAACTCCCTTTCATGGAAGACTGCGATTATTATCTGGTCATTGCTGAAATATATCTGACCATTTCAACTTTCTTTAAAAGGAACGTGTCATCTAAATTAATAAAGAATATTTCATTACAAATTGTTTATATACTTCTGGTGTACATGTGAGGAAAATATTTGTGTCCATAAAACATAATTTTAACATTTTTTTAAATTTTAACATTTTAAGATATTGATTCATTAAATTATAGGCATAGTTTCTAAGCACATAATGTTCATGGGGTAAAAATTAAAAACCACACAAGACCTCGGAGGAAGTGCTGACCACCCCCCTGTCCATAATCACCTTATAAACAAATATCGATTTCACAAATAATTTTATATTTATGAAAAGATTGAAAGATGAACAATCTTTAAAGTTCTAAGTGAAGCTCAGTTGTATATTTCTGCTGTACTTTCTACTACCAAGCAGATCTATAGTTCAGGAAAATCAGAACACACCAGCTGTTTCCAAGGGAAAAAGTCCAATGAGAAAACATTGATGATTCCATTTGGGCTGAATTCCCAATTGGGCTGAATTTCATTTGGGGAGAGAATGGTGAACGTGGGTGTTTCAGAGAAATTGAGGTGATATGATCAAGAATCTGATACACACCCACACATATGCAGCTCTCCTGAAGTGAAAACCATATAGCCAAGGCCCCAAAGGACACTTATATCAGGTCAAAATTCAGGGTCAGCTATATTTAGTATTCAGATCAGCCAGTCCCTTCCACCCTCAGGAAACACTTTCCTGTTTGTTTCTTTGATAAATGTGTGATTCTCGGTTCAGTAATGAACTGATTTACCAGAAAAACACATGGATCTCAATGATATGATGATGCCATTAAATTCCAAGTGGGTGTAATTGGGGATAATGACAACACTTGCAGAAAAACAGTCCTCAACTGGTCCGATCTAATTTCTGGATCCTCTAGCCTGGTGTCGTGGTACAAAGGAATGATGCTCAATCCACACAAGCAAAATAATGAACAATAAATCTATTGAGAGGTAGTGGGGTACAGAAAGGGGCAAATAAGAGATGTAATGCTCTGATTTTCCTGTTGAATATGAGCATTTCAAGGGCAGATCTCTCAGGCTAGTAGTACCCAAAGGTGTTAGGGTAAATAAAATAAGGCTATGAATCTCTGGAGCCTCCTTGTAGCAGATTACTGACTGGTATGACCACAGACCTGGAACTGTGATAAAAAGACACAATGCTTTTAATCTCTGGACAAAAATCCTTGCTCCAGAGATCAAAATGTTGATTAGAGTTGAAACTTTTTATTATAAGACTTAGGCTGGATAAAAGTTAAACTTCACCCAGGCGAGATGGCACATACCTGTAATCCCAGCTCCTCATCAAGCTGAAACAGAACTGCAATTTCATAGCCTGCCTTGGGCTACAGAATGAGTTGAACAGGGCAAACTGAGCAGAATTCTGTCTCTAAGTAAAAAGAATGTAGTTAGGGGGCTGGAGAGATGAGCCATTAAGGCTTTGTCTGCAAGGCCTTATGACCTACCCACAAAATAAACATAAAATAAACCTCAACCATCCTAGCTCATTTTATCAAACATGGGCTTAAGAATATATATACCTAAATTCATTAAATCAGTCATATAAAGGTATTATTGATGTTTGCATTTGTTTCAGTTGGCAAATGGATGGATTTATGGAGAAATATACTCAGACTCATCTAAGG
Source organism: Zapus hudsonius (assembly GCA_004024765.1). Classification (NCBI taxonomy): domain Eukaryota; kingdom Metazoa; phylum Chordata; class Mammalia; order Rodentia; family Dipodidae; genus Zapus; species Zapus hudsonius. The sequence goes on along the minus strand of PVHP010000353.1, from coordinate 99,700 downwards.
TTCAGCCATTAATGAAGCCATATAAACTATTATCTGAAAAGGTGAGGAGGGTTTTTTGTTTTTACTTAAGTTTATCAAGTATTAATTTTTGTAATTTTTTCTTTGTTTTATATTTTCTTATTAAAATCTTTATTTTGTACTTACAGTTTACCTTTATTTAAACCCCCCGTGTTTCTGTTCTTATGTTTATCTTTTTCTCTTCATTTCCCCTTTGCTGCCATTAGTTCATAGTAGATTCTCTCTCCTTCTAAGTGTATTCCTCTCCTTTTGATTTTTATTCCTCTTTCATACTTTTAAAAAAAGCTCAGAAAAATATTCTTATCTTTAAGAGGTTTTTAGTGATGGGTGATAAAACAATGAATATTTTTACTCTAGATAGTTTTTCATGTATTTTAATTATCAGAGAGAAAATGGATATCATAAATATATCTTGATATATTGAAAAGCATTTTCTAACATGATATTATAGGTTGTGAATACTTCTTTATTCAGATGATGGAAAAGTCCTTATACCTGGACCACATAATTTTCACATCTTTAAAAACATTGACAATTTCCGAACATGAATGTGATGTAATTTGCTCACAATCCCCTCTGATTATCTTCTTTTGCTCCCCCCTCTTCCCCATTCCACTGAACCTGGTCTTCTTTCCAACTATTTCCACTTCCTTTTAGTGCTTTGTTTTCCTCTCCTCCATAATCCATGCTGAGGAGCTCACTCTTGTGCAGGTAATAACAGTTGCTATGAGATCTTGAATGTAATCATGTCTGGAAAACAGCACTCAAAGCGCTCCTCCCCGCCCTCTGGGGATGGAGCTTACATTTTTCTGCCCCCTCTTGCACAATATTCCCTGAGCTTGGAGGATGTAATAAAAATGTCTCATTAGTGCTGAATACTTAACAGTCACTTATTCTCAGCACTTTGATGAGTTTTAACCTTCACATTTATCTCATTACTTTTCTCCTCATTGGTTTCGGTAGAAGGTATCAGTGTCTGAGAAGCCAAAGGAAACTGACCCCCATGTGTGCTGTGAGCCAGGACCCCTCTCAGTAGCCTTCCTGGGAATACAGTCAGCATTGCCAACAATCTATGATAACCAGCTTTTAAATGAAGGTTATCTATTTCAGAACAAATCATTAAATGTTTTGAATTTTCATTTTGATTGATAATACTGTTAATACTTGCTTTTTCCTTTAGGAAAAGGAAATTTATCGCTGGCCAATAAAAGAATCTTTAAAAACAATGCTGGCTTGGGGTTGGAGAATTGAGAGAACCCGAGAAGGAGACAGTATGGCCCTTTATAACCGGACTCGTCGTATTTCTCAGACAAGCCAGGTGAGAATCACAGCGACAAAGGAACTATTGATGTTTTTAAGTTGGGCTTGGTAATACATGTCTGTCATCCTATTTGGGAGGCTGAGGCAGGAGTATCACTTGGGTTTAGGGGTTTGACATTAGTCTAAGAAGCATAGCAAGGCCCTATCTAAAATAATAATTATTAATAATATTCACAATTAATTTAGTTCTCAGGTTTTTAAAAATGAAGAATTTTAAGCTGATGAAGATGAACAAAATTTAGAAAAGGAAGGAAAAGAATGCATTACTTTACCTTTAAAATGGGGTTGAGTTAGGATTAAAGTCCTGCATCTTGTCCAGTACAAGAAGTAAAAACCACCTCTGAGGTCCTGAAGTTTCACTAATGAAGGCTTTAACTCTTGGGATTCCTGTACAGATTTATGCTCATTTCCAGTGAGAATGACTTCTCAGAGGACAGGGGGGGCTTAGGATACTTGAGGTCCACAGTGTGGTCAACTGTGTAGACTTGGATGTAATGATCAGACCCTCTTTACTGTGGTTTTCTCAGCTTTAATAAGAACATCTGCTTTTGAAGACTGATAGGATACCACATTTTTATGTTAATGAGTCTCTTCAAAGAATGACTGACATATATTTTAGTATTAGTATTTTAGTATTGGTCAACTGCAATTCTTATCACTGTTGAGTAGATCAATAACACTTTAAATTTGTCTATAAGAAATATTCCAGGAAACATGAGTCTTGATTTCAGGAAATTTACCACATAATTTAGGGTTTTATAACTTTCCTATGAGAAACAAGCACAAATAATGCCAGTAACTCACAACCTGCTAGCATATGTGGTAGCCACAAGCTAAGTGATTTAGTAGTGAGGAATTAGTAGAGAAAGCTTCAGTGTTGTGCCTTTTTTTTTTCATTGCTGTGATTAAACACCTGAAAAGAAGCCACTAAATGAAGGAAGGTTTCTGAAGGCTTATATTTCAAGGAACAAACAGTCCATCATGGCTCAAAGGCATGTCTACAGGAGGCAGCTGGTGGTTTTGTGTCCCCAGTCAGGAAGCAGGGAGTTAAAAGGAAGTAGAGCTGTGCTGCAAAACCTCAAGGTCCACCCCTCAGTGACCCACTTCTTCCAGCAAGCCTTCCCCTCATAAGGTTCTTCAAACCTTTCAAAAAAGTTGCACCAGATGGGAACCAAATGCTTAAACACATGATCCTATGGGGAACATTTTACATCTTCCCTTCCTAAAAAGTACATTGAGGTTTTCTTTCTGACCATCTGGGCACACTCCATGACAGCTTCATATTCACTCTCACATATTAACTTACAACTGTGTGTTCTCTTTGATACACATATAAGATGCTGGACAAATGTAAGACAAATGCTATTTAAAACAAATAAGGAATAAAGTTAGCTAATGACTATAGTTTGACGAAGATGGACAAGGGACTCAAAGACAGGCTAGGATGGGGAATGATGCAGTCTTCCTTCAGGAGACTCATTTCAGATCATATTTGAAGCATTATTTGAAGCTTCTTTGATTGGTGAACAAGAGAGAGATCTCTGTTCCCTTGGTGGAAGAAATGATGAAGCAGTGTGTACTACTTTAGTGCATTGTGGTGGAAGGATGTTGTAGCAGGGGAAGGCTAACTAGGGTGCACAGGGTGTGGAAACATATGGAGGTGAGCTACAGTTGTGCTATGGAGTCTTCAAAGTCAATTTTTATTGAGCAGATACACGAATAAGCACATGTGAAAGTGATGACTGAGATCTGCAACTTTGGAGGAACAATGTTCCAAGAGGTGCAGTTTTTTATATTGCACTGTGGCCCAGGGTAAGAGGGGATGATGAGGAAGTTAGGGAGGCTGGAGTCAGATAAGCAGTGTGCAGGGGTCTTGGGAAGTCATGCAAGACTTTAGGGACTATGCTAATGACTTTGATAAATGCTTTAGATTAGGATTACTTTTAAAACTCCACATGCATATGTGCACATATGCATATGCTCTTGCACGCATACAAGATCGCATACATACATGCATACATACATAGATACATGCAAAAATAAAACAAACCCAACATTGGTTCTCTTTATCCTATCACCTGGCCTGGAAGGATATTTGTAACTACCTATCTTTTTGATACCTTCCTGCTGGGATAAGGAAGAGTAAAGTTCACTACAGCTACATAGGATTTATAAGAAACTCGAGAACCCTTTGCATAAGGGAACACTTCAGAATTTGGAGTTCATTGCACACTTTGTTCATTCTTTGATTATTAATTACTTGATTGCCTATATATCTGAGGGTTGAAAGAATTATTTAATCATAAGTACTTGTCAGACCCCCAAATATAATTTAGCTATTTAGAAATATCTGTGAAATCATTTTGTATTGATACTACTGTGGTTTTCTTCAGAGAATGTTATTTGGAAATTTGCCTCATATTTCCAAAGAATCGTTTAAGTCTCTTTCTACAGGGCTTTTAATGAAAGACTATATATATATATATATATATACACAATCCAGGTCTCTGTAGATGCTGCACATGGTTACAGCCCCCGAGCCATCGACATGAGCAATGTCACATTATCTAGGGACCTCCATGTAAGTATTCAGTTCTTGTAAAATTCTCTCTAAATTTTATTTGTAGAATGACATGCCATAACCATTCCCTGTGTATTTTGTAGCATGAATTGTTTAAGCATGGTAATCCATGGGGTTTGTACCTATTACATACCTTATTTTTTTATTATCTTAAAAGTTGATATAGTAAGTCCCCTCATCTGTGGCTTCTCCTATGATTTCAATTATTCTTTGTGGTTCGAAATGTTAGTACAAAATTTGAAGAATAACCAGTTCATAAGTTGTATTTAAAAATATTTATATATTTATTTGTGAGAGAGGGAAGGAGAAAGAAGACATGGAAAAAGGGAGGGAGAGAGGGATAAAAGAGAAAGAGACAGAGACTCTTGCCACTGCAAATAAGTGATAGATGCACAAACTACATTGTGCATCCGGTTTTACTACATGGGTATTGGCGAATTGAACCTAGGCTGGGCTAGCAGTCTTTGCAAGCAAGAACCTTTAACAACCAAAACACCTGTTCACAAATTTAAAATACATCCTATTCTGAGTAGTGTGATGAAGCCTTTTGTCATCCTGTCCCATTGCACCTAGAACACGAATCAGCTGTGTTCAGCATCTCAAGGGTGCCTGTGTATGTTCCCTCTTAAGTCACACAGCACCTGTTGGGATCATCAGGTCAGCTGTCAGGCTATGACAGTACTTGGAACGTGAATTCCATAGGATTTTAATGACTCGTGGTAGTATACAGTAAATAAACAGCAAAAAGAGCATTTGGTAGGAATCTTCATTATATTTCAATATATATTTTTGTTCATATAATAGCATACTTGATGATGGTTTCAAAGTACAAGGTCAGTAATGCAAAGTGGGCACTAAGGCTCAGACCACAGGAGGACCAAGGGACTCTGGTGCTGAGAGGTGGCTCTATAGGACATGTGGGGGAGAATATACTGGTAAAGGATCCAGTACTCTTGAGATTTCAAACACTCACTGAGGGCCTTGGATGGTATTCCCCAGGATAAGGATGGCTATCATGAAACTTTTTAAAGGATCTTTCTCTAACCTATTTTTCTTAAAGAAAAATCCTCATAAAATGACCTATATGTGAGAAGAGGGGAAACAATTATTCTGAATGCTCTACTCAACCATCACCTTAGTAACTCATTGACAGATAGGCATGTTAGGTTATTCATCCAAAGAAGTTGGCGGCATTCTGTTTGTTCCATACATAGCCTCATCTGTTCTCCTTTTCACTAAGGAACCTGTTTTGAAATGACCTATTTCTATGAAGGATGAAATTTGTTCCCACGTGGCATAAGTTAATAAGTCAATGTGAAATATTTATATTGTTATTATTATTATCTTAAGACAAATGAAGATCTAAATATGATTTTTACATACTGTTTAGATGTTTGGTTTATCATTTGTTATCGTTCCCAGAGGAATGTATGAAGATGGGATAGTAAACTTGAATATCAAAGGTCAAAGGAATCTTAGAGGTATTTTTGTTAGAATTCACAAGGCCACAGAGAGGGTCATCTGGCTTGTCCAATGTTTCTCATCTGGATTGGAAAGAGAATGACCTTGAAGTCAACTATTTGACTGCCTCACTGATTTTCCTTGCATTCATTATTTAATACAGCTTAGCTTGTCCTAAAAGGCTTTGATAATTAAAATAAAACTTGCAAATATGTGTATTCTCAGTTAAGGTCCATAACTGTTTTGAAATTTCATTTTCAAAAAAAGTATATTTAAGCACAAGAAATCATGAAAATGACCTCTGTTGTATGTGTAATGGTGTAATTTCACAGATAATTAAAATTTGTCTCTATTACAATTACAAATAAGAATTTTAACTGTATTTCTTGTACTAACATACTGTGTTTTGCTATCACATATTTTGTTTAGTCATTGAAGTGTAGATGGGCTCCTAACTATTCACTGCATTTTAGGCTATGGCAGAGATGATGGCTGAAAACTACCACAATATATGGGCAAAGAAGAAGAAAATGGAGCTGGAGTCCAAAGGTAATATTTCCTAAAAACTTCTATTAAAAAAAAAAAAACATGTTAGTCCTACTTTCTGGCTTCTATGCCTTAGAATTTTAATGACTTTTGCTCATCCATTTCCCCATATGGATGTCTGTATTAGTTACTTTTCTCTTTGTTGTGACCAATAAGTGACATAAGCAGGAAAGAAGGAAGGGATTTATTCTGGCTTATAGTTAGTTCCATGTGATGCATTCTCTCATGGCGGGAAGGCTTTGCAGCAAGAGCAGAAGGCAGACAGTCACATTGTATTCAGTCAAGAAGCAGAGAGACTGAATAGGAAGTGGGACTGGGCTCCATAACTTCAAGACTTTTTCTTAGATTTGCTTCCTCTAGCCAGGCCCCATGTCCTAAAGGTTCCATAACCTTTCCAAACACCACCACTAGCTAGGGATCAAATTCTCAAACACATGATCCTGTAGGGGACATTTCACATTCAAACCACAGCAGTATCTATATTTATTGGAATATTCAAGTGTCTGATACTAGTGTCCAAGTATCAGAATTAGTATCTGAATGTCAGAAACTTGGATATTAGTGTATTAACTAGCTCTTCAGCCATGATCCTCATCTTTAACCCATAAATCATTAATCTCACCCCTTTTTATTTCAGTTTATTTGTCCATTCAGTTATGCTATTGTCTCTTTCATGCTGTTTTTTTCTCTTTACTTTCAGTCCCGGGGATTGAACCCAGGACCTCATGCATGTTAGGCAAGTTTTCTGCCACTGAGCTGTATCCTTGGTCCTCTTTTTACTATTTATTTTGGGATAGGGCTTTGTTAGTTTGCTCTGGCTGGCCTTGAACTCTCTCTGTGTAGACCAGGAAAGCTTTGACCTTCTTACTGTAGCTTCCATAGTAGCTTGTATATTTTTCTTCTTTAAAAAAAAGTATTAAAATGACCTAAAATTCTCTTAGTCATTTATGAAATTTTGAAATAATTTATTTTCTCCATTTTTATGTATTCTGTGCTAATTACCTCTCTTTCATCATTATTTATTTGGTATTAGTCTATCACATATTGGTGTATGTGTGTGTACATTCATATGCGTACCTGTGTTTGTATAAATCAGAAATACTCAGACACACAGTTTTATTTCTAACCCTTCTAATCTTATTCATTGCCCTAAATATGTTGGTAGATGCACCTGCTTATGGAACTCTAAACACTGCAGTGAATGTATGCATGATTCAAAATAAATAGTGGGGGTTGTGGGTGCAGGTCAGTGGTAGAGCACTTTGTTTTTCACTGCCTCCACCTCCTCCTCTTCCCGCCCTTCTTGCTGGTTTTCTGGAGCTTCTTTTGTGTCTATCCAGATAATCAAAGAGAAGGTAGTGTAAAATATTGTCATTAGTTTTATCTATTACATTTAAGTGCTAACATGGTTTATAAATTGGATTGATGCAAAATAATACAGGAAATAATCAGCGAGGAAGCCCTGCTTAAGAACAGTTTCTTTGTTTCTTTTTTTTCTTTTTATTGTCCAAAATGAGTTACATTATTTAGTGGGCCAACAATGAGTTGTTATCCCAAATTCCCCAATGCCCCTCCTCCCCTTCCCCAATCAGCTGGATATCCTCCTCCATGGGTTGTCTGGATCAGTCCTTGTGCTAGGGGACCATGGATAGCCTGGTTCTCCTGGCCCTAGTATGTTGTTACTGAGGGGTGCCATGCCTCTGGATAGTCTCCCCCACCACGGCTCTTACAGTCTTTCCGCCCCCTCTTCCGCTCAGTTCCCTGAGTCGTGGTGGGTGAGTATTAAGGATTCTTTAATGTTGTAAGCTTAGGGGTTTTTGTGTCGAGAATCGTTGGTTTCTGTCTCACTGGCTTATCCTGTATTGATTGAATGGCTGTGGCTGTGGGTCCCTTGTTCATCCCGTCCTTCTCTGCAGGGTTCCATATGGATCCTCCACGATATGACTGTGGTGGCTCATCTCTTGCCAGGATTTTCTTTCATAGAAATTTCTATTCCTAGAAAATCACACTCCAGAAGCAACCAGATATAAGGGCTATCCTTGTTACACAAGAGAGTTGAGATGTTTTTCTCCTGTCCAAAGGCATAGGCAGTATTCTGAGACAAAACCAAGCTCTTGGAAGCATTGTGGGGTTTTTTGTTTGTTTGTTTGATTGCTTACTATCTTATCTATGGTGAAGAGCAAATCGAAGTTGATGATTAATTTAGTAATTCCTGGTTAAACTCCTGTGGAAACTTATTTAATAAATGTGTGAGTATAGTAGCTCAAATAAAATATTGTCATTTCTTTTTTTTCTCAGACTCCCTTAACAGTTGTATTTCAGAGCAGCTATTAGCTTACATAATATGTATTACCATACAACTTTGATATACTTGTTGAATGTGGGCCTGCCAAGTTATTCAGTTTGTTGATTTTTTTCAATTTCATTCTTTACATCAGATCTTTATATCTGAAATTAATAGTGCTTTAAAATTGTGTATTTTTCTTGAACTTTAATTTTTAATTATAATTTTATGTTTCTATCTGTGATTTTTTTATTTTTAACTATTTATATTCATTTTACATGGTCCTATGTTACACAAAGACATTTTAATACTCATATACAGTGTATATTGAGCTTAGTATCTCCACACCCCCTATCTGTCCCTTTGCACCCTTCTCCCTCCCTGATTTGTTTTTCATCGCTGTAGCCTAGGCTCCCCTGGGACTCACTATGTACTCTCAGGTCTCAGGGTAGCCTCAAACCCTCAGCAGTCCTACTTCTGGCTTCCGAATGCTGGGATTAAAGAAGTATACTACCATGCCCAGTCTTTTGGGTTTTTTTTGTTGTTCTTTTTTAAGATAAGGTCTTGAACTTGCTATATAGCTAAGGATGACCTTGAACTTCTGATCCTCTTGCTTTCACTTCTTGAGTGCTCAGATTAGAGGCATGTGGTATGCATTACCATACCTAGTTTATCCTTAAGAAATTATTTATTTAATCTTCTTTCTTGTATTTTTAAGTATTTTTGTTTATTTTGAGAGAAAGAGAGAGAGAATGGGTATGCTCAAGCCTCTTGCCACTGAAGATGAACTCCAGGTGCATGTGCCACATTATACATCTGGATTTTTGTGGGTACTGGGGAATTGAAGCAGGCTTTGTAAGCAAGCTTTGCAAGCAAGTGAACCGTTTCTCCACCCCTCACTTTGTTTTTTATGGAAATAATATGGTATACAATATCCTCTGATTTAGGAGATACAGATAAAATTCCTTATTCAATACAGTTTTGGTCTTCTCCCTGAATGACAAAAAAATAAAAATTCTTGAAGTTTATTCTATAATTTTTTTAGGATCAAACTGTACATCTCTGTTGTAATATCTACTGTCAGTCTTTAAAATATTTATCTGAGAGAGAGAGAGAAAGAGAGGGAGAGAAAGAGAGAGAAAGAATGGGCACATAAGGGCCTCGAGCCACTGCAGAAGAACTCCAGACACATGTACCTTCTTGTGTATCTGGCTTTACTGGGGACTCGAACTCAGGTCCTTCTGCTTTATAGTCAAGTGCCTAAACTGCTGAGCCATCTCTCCAGCCCAATTGTCAGTCTTTAATATGATCCAGAACCAGAATCTGTTTGAATAAAGATCGTCCTTGTTTCCTTTTTAGTGATTGCATATATAATTGTCTCTCTATAAAAAAACGCACGTATGCTCATGTTTGAAAGGCCTGTTAACATGGCCCAACCATGTCCAGCGGCTGGGGAGATGGCTCAGCGGGAAAGTACTTTCAACATAATCATGTGTACCCATGTTTAGGTCCCCAGTACCCACATAAAAACCAGACATGGTGACATACACTTGGTCATCCCAGCAGAGGCAGGAAGGTGCCTAGGGCTCTAGTTTCACCATGAATCCTGTCTCAAAAAGTAAGATGGTGTGGTTGGAGAGATGGCTTAGCAGTTAAAAGGAGCTCACTTGCAAAGCCTGATGGCCTTGGTTAAATTCCCCAGTGCTCATGTAAGCCAGATGCAAAAAGTGGTGCATACCTCTGGAGTTCTTTTGCAGTGGCAAGAGGCCCTGGCAGACCATTGTCTCTATTTATTTTTCTTTCTATTTCTGCTTACAAATAAATAAAAATATTTTAAAAATAAGAGTGAGAACAACTGAGGAAGAAGACACTGGATGTGGACCTCTGGGCTCCACACAAATACATGTGCATGTGTACTTACAAACATGCATGTTCCCATACACATACAAACACACAAACATGAATACATACCTTACATTCATAAAAAAGAACTCAAATGCATGGCTCTTTACAGACAGTAAAGAGAGAAGTGTCTTACATATGTTTTGCATGCTCTAGGGGTTATTAATTGATATCATAAATGCTATCACTTGGTGCTACCATATATGGGCTGATGTTCAAATCACTGTGGTGTGTCTCCTGTTTGTTCTCTAGGAGGTGGAAACCATCCCCTGCTGGTGCCCTATGACACCCTGACAGCCAAAGAGAAAGCCAAGGATAGGGAGAAAGCCCAAGACATCCTTAAGTTCTTACAGATTAATGGTTATGCTGTATCCAGGTAAATATTCTTTCCAGAAAAACTGAATTATTTAAATTGCCATCAGATTTTAAGCTGAAAATGAGCTCAGTGAACTCTTTAAAATCTTGGAGCTACTATTTAATATATTCAAAAATCTACATGTCAGAGACATTGATGTGCTTAGTCAGTTGCCATTTGTATTCACTAATTTTTCTTTCTTTTTTTTTTTGAGAGGTAGGATCTCACTCTAGCCCAGGGTAACCTGGAATTCACTATGTAGTCTCAGGGTAGCCTTAAACTCTTGGTGATCCTCCTAACTCTGCCTCCTGAGTGCTTGGATTAAAGGTATGTGCCACCACACCTGGCCATATTCATTACTTTTTGTTGCTGACAAAATACCTGATGAAAGCAACTTAAATAAGGGATGGTTTATTGAGGTTACAGTCCATCATGCAGCATGAAGTGGCTGCTCACATTGTGCCCACAGTCAGGAAGCATAGAGTGCTGAATGGTGCTGCCCAGCTCACTTTCATCCTTTTAATTCTGTACAGGATTTCAGCCCATGAGATGGCTTAGTCTACATTTAGGGTGTGTTGCAGTTACTTTCTACTCGCTGGGACAAACATCTCGACCAGAGAAAGTTTATGGGAAGAAAAGGTTTATTTCAGGTTTACAGAATAATCCGAGGGAAGCATCATCATGGCAGAGGAAGCTGGCTCACTTCCATAGACTAGAGAGACTCCATCAACAGCCAGTAAACACACAGCCAGAGCTCAAACTAGCTTTCCATACACCTAGTAGGGCTGGATTCAATATCATCCCTCAGGGACCACCTTTGGAGATTCCATTGCAAGCTCAATCATAATCAAAAACACCTTGGCCTGGAGAGATTTACATTTGCATTCAAACCACCACAGGGTGGGTCTTCCCATTTCAAGTAATCTAATTTAAACACTCTCTCACAGACATATCCAGAGATGGGTCTCTATGGCAAATCCAGATTCTGTCAAGATGACAACGAAGATTAACTATCATGTATCACAGTTATGACTTAACATTCAAAATTCCTGCCAGAGACATCAGAGCCCCTTGTTTATCATGTAACTGACTTCCTTTATCTACTTATTTTCTAACAGACAAAATTCTTAGCCAAAAATAAATAAATAAATAAATAAATAAACCTCCCCTCCAATCCTGTTTTTATAAAGGCAACATTTTATTAATTTACATAGTGGTGGTATTACACAGGACAGTTTTATATTTGATTCAATATATTCCTATTATGGAAAATCTCATTTTTGCTGTAATCCATAAGAATATTAGATAACCTTCAACCTATATATGTATTTTTTTATTTTTTGCAAAATTTTCCCATCTAAGAGAGTCCATACCCATTGGCATCTATATTCCATTTTTTGCTGTTCTAGAGGATTCAAGGACCTGGAGCTGGATACACCTTCTATTGAGAAACGATTTGCTTACAGTTTCCTTCAGCAGCTGATCCGCTATGTGGACGAGGCCCATCAGTACATTCTGGAGTTTGGTAGGTAGCTGGTTCTCCTGTTATTCCCGAAGCTTTCATTACTTTCATTATTCCTAGTGTTTGAAACCTCAGGTGTCCAGTAGTACCTATCCATTTATCCATTCATCCCAGTACCAAGTAAGGTGGAACTGTTACTGGAAACTGAGGCATATGAACTAGCACCAGAAACAGAGTGGAGAATCTTGATGAGCTCAGTGTTAGTATAAAAGGAGTGGTGAGACTCTCGCTGCAAAGCCACTCCACCCAGCTGTAGACTTCATACTTTTCCCAGGTTGGAGGATCTTATGAAACTATTAAACAGCATATTGGGTGAAAGGCTACAAGAACTGAGCCCAACAAAACATTTTTTATGGTTTTTGGCATTGCATCTACCCTCTTCAGATAAATAAATAGTAACAAGAGAGCTGAGATGTAGCTTAATGATAGAGTACCTGCTTAAGCCTACGTGAGGCCCTAGGTTACATCCCTAGTCCCAGAAAAGAAACTGTACCTTTATCTTGTTTTGATATCACAAAATGGTATCTATCTTTCCAGAAGTTGTCCTGAATTTATGTGTAAGATTTTATGAAATGTGTCTATTTTTTTCTATTTCTAGTTGTAAAGATATTTTATTATTTAAAAATATTTTTTGCAAGGAGAAAGGGAGGGAGGAAGGGAAGGAGGGAGGGAGGGAGGGAGGGAGGGAGGGAAGGAGAGAGAGAGAGAGAACACGAGCGCGCACACAAGAGAATGGCACACCAGGGCCCCCAGCCACCACAAACAGTCTCCACATGCAAGTGCCACTCTGTATCTGGCTTTATGTGGGTGCTGGGGAATTGAACCCAGGTCATTAGGCTTTGCAGGCAAGTGCCTTAATCACTGAAACATCTCTTCAGCCCAAAGATTTTTTTTTAATGCAAGTCAGTTTGATTCTTATGTTCAGTTCTAAATTATTTAGCTCTTCAAAATATTCTTAACATTGCCACCCATGGTTATTATAGTTTATTACTATGTCTCCTACACATATGTGCCTGAACCTCATCTATACTCATGAAGGCAGGAAGCAAGGCCACTTTCTAAGCTAGGACCACTGGACCAATCGATTCTTAGCCTTGCTTTATTTCTAAACCATGGAGAAAGCATAGGTGTCTTTGATTCTCTTATAGAAATGATCATTTGATATAGGTCAAAAGTCCTTTATTCTTTAGCATAATCCTAATTTTTCAGCTGAAGATTAAAATTGTTATCCCCTTCCTCATAACTTTTGGGTTAGTAGCTATGAAAGCTAAAAAGAAGACTAACCGTGGATGGGTGGAAAGGGGTCAGCAGGCATGGGGAGGGGAGGAGAGCCAGGGAGGAAACAAATAACAAATAATAACTTAAATGTATATAAGTATCATAAAAACATGACTTCATATGCTAATTTTTAAATGAACAAGAAACAGTCACCCCTTTGTCAAAAATGAGGATCAAACCCTGGCTAAATTATGTGTATTATTTTGTACTCATTTGTCTCTCTGCCACCAGATTTGGAAATTTTGGGACTTGGACTTTTGTCCAGTGTCTTGTTGTGTTAACAAAATCACAGGCTACATGAGATAAATGTGCACCCATAAACCTAAGTATGAGCTGTCCTCAGTAACTGTCATGTTTGGATTTGAGTATTTTTATAAATCTATTTTGTTCTCTGCATTCACGTTTTTGGTTGGCTTTTTGTATTCATTTGAGTGGGGTAATACATTTAGCAATGCATTTTAAGGTTTGTGTCTTAGGTTTCTAGAAATGTCAGATGTGCACCGTGAACCTAAAATCTCTTCCTGTCTACAGATGGGGGCAGCAGAAGCAAAGGAGAACATTTCCCTTATGAGCAAGAAATCAAGTTCTTTGCCAAAGTACAGTATACAATCCATCTTGTTATTGCTTCAATCTATGTGTTTTCAAAATAGACTCATTAGACCACTGCTGCTTTTCAGAATTTACTTGTCTATAAATGTTAATTCACAACACATAAATATACTCTGGCTCAAAAATAACTGCATGACTCATGTGGGGTGGATTTGCTGCGGCATTCTTGGTCACACTTAAACTTCCTCAGCTCTCCCTGCTATGTTCCTCAAATGATTTTTATTCTATAAGAAAGACAGTTGTTTTGCCTTTGTTTCTTAACATTTTATATGTGCTTGTTATAAGGAGGGAAAGCATTAGCTAATGTATGAATAAGTATACTGCATGAGCTTGACCATAGGTTTTGTATTGTGGGGTGTAGGTCCTACTCATTTTTTAATTTTTTTCTTTATTAAAGAGAAAGAGAGAGAGAGAGAGAGAGAGAGAGAGAGCACACCAGGGCCACCATCTTGTGGGTCTGGTTTATGAGGGTACTGGGGAATTGAACTTGGGGCCTTAGGCACTGGAGGCAATTGCCTTAACTGCTAAGCCATCTCTCCAGCCCGGTCCTATTAATTTTATAGATGAGTGAAATGAGGCTAAGAGGATACATTGCTCACTACAAAGTATATTCCATTGTAATTATCCATCATACCTAATAAGGACTTATTAAGGATTGTCCATATTGCTATGGAATCTATCATTTCTTTTAGCCAAGAAAGGACGGAAATGATAGGTCACCAGATCTTCTTATTGGGCTCATTCACTTCCTCAGCATTCATTCTGCTCAACTCCTATGTCAGGCAATAGAGTCTGGCCTATGGAATATCATGAAGATGCATTGTCTTTGTACAATACCTGGCATTTAACCTGAAGACTGAATTATCACTGTCAGTATTCTTTCTGCACACTTACTTAAGTGGTCACATCAGATCATTTGCTATAGATCACATTTGCGGATTTTAAAATAGTGTGCTTTTTGATTGATTGATACTTGTCTTCTATTATCTTTGCAGAATTATACCCTAGGTTATATAGATTTTTCTTTTCTTTCTATTCAACGTAGCGCTCAGAGTTTGTCCCAGTCATCCAAGGAACTGACTTTGTACCAAGATACTCATTTTCAATTATAGAAAGATAAACTGACCAATCTTTAGTCTCTATTCAACTGTGACCCTGTTTGATAGGAAGTTATCAAGAAGAAAGATAAACTGACCAATCTCTACTCTCTATTCAACTTTAACCTTGTTGCCTCTAAACATATGTTTAAAATACCCACCTACTCTGTATCCCTTGTGATTTTGATTTTTGATGCTTTATTTGGCTTCCTTTCTGTAATTCATTCACATGTCTGAGTACCTACTGTGTACCAACCCCTAAATCCAGGTGATAGCGCAAGGAAACATGTGTTTTAGTCATTATTGAACTTTTCTATTTCATTCTGTAGGGAAATAATGTATTATGGCAGACAAGTTTGAATGCTTTTGATATCATCATTACCTTTTGTATACATTCATTCAGCAAATAATGCTTTCTAAGAGCCACGCACAGCTCTGAATATGAGATTCTGTGATAAGCAAACTGTACCAAACACCAACTCTCATGGCATCTTTCTGTCTTGAGCCTTGCAAGCTACTAGAGAAAGAGACTTCCATCGAGTCATACATAAAAAATGAGCAATTGCCAAAGCTATTGGAACAGCAGAGGAGATGGGATTTTCTGTAGTTGCAGAGGTCAGCAAAGACTTAATGTCATGCCCTCTGAGCTAGCTGTCTGCAAGAGAGAGGAAGCAATGCAAAGTGGGGAGAGCATTTCATATAGGGAGAACCCTGTGTACCAAGCCATGACTCTGAATACACAGAGTAAGGAGACCAAAGGGTTAGGCTTGTGCAAAGTGTGCACCTGTGAGGAGGGGTGGGTAAGGTGACACTGTAGGCAAACAAGTGCCAGCGTGAGTCCTCCTTTTCACTGTTTCTATTTGATATCTGCAGAAATGCTAGAGGCTCCATGCAGAATAGTATGATGACAAATGCATGACACTGCATCCCTTGCTGTTTTCATATGCAGTAGGACTCAGCATCTGCTAATCATGGGTGGCTTTAGAGCCTGTCAGTCACTGAACTGTATTTTATGAAATTATTAGGTATATCTCATTATTAGAAACCAAGGAGAATGATTCCAAATTGTTGAAAATCTGAAAAAAGAAAAGGAAAGAAATATGCTCTGTTCTCCATAGTCACGGTCAGCAAAGCCTTCTCCTCTGTACATGTGTCATGGGGAGCCGGAGAGAGCAGTGGGGATTCCATATCTCCTCTGAGCCTCAGCTCCCCTTCATCTCCCTCCAAGAGTTCTCTCTGCAGATCTGATTTCTTCTTCTTTCTTTCAGGTTGTCCTTCCTTTAATTGATCAGTATTTCAAAAACCATCGTTTATACTTCTTATCTGCAGCAAGCAGACCCCTGTGCACTGGAGGACATGCATCAAGCAAGGAGAAGGAAATGGTGACTAGGTAAAGAGTGTTGACAATCTACAGCCTGATAGTCAAGGTCCTTGTGTTTGCATTTGGATCAAAGAACCTGAGGACCTTGAACTGGGAGTGTGAGAGGAGTCTCCTTTCCTCGCCTCTCCTCTCCTCTGGTGTCTTGTCCTCAAAGAATCCATTACACAGAGACAGTTTCTTTGAGTTATGGGTTTCATTATATATGCTAAGCTTCTTTTCATTTTGCTACTAAAGATAACATTGGAATTAAATAACATATTATACAAGACGGAACTCTTATGGGTTCTATTTCTAAGCCCATCAATATAACCAGAATCCACAGGTAGAAAGTTGTAAATTATGGAGAATGGTGTTTTTAAACTTTAGTTTCTTTGACATGTTTCCTTGAAAATCCAATATTTTGGCAGGATTTGATTACTTAGCAAAGTGATACCCCACTTAAATACTTTCAGTTTTTTAAAACTTTAAATTATGACCCAACTTGAAAGACAATGGAGTGAAAGTACTTACATTTTGAACATTTTCCCCAGGCGACCCCAACTGGCATCTTGGAAATGCCTTCTTGTTTGTATTTAAGACCAAGTTTGCCTTATAGAGAATTATTATTATTACTATTATTTACATATGGTTCTACTGGGGAACTGAGGTCAGGTTACTCAGAACTCTTATAGGACTCAGCTCACATGAGACTTAATTGTTGAATAAATCTATCTTTGTATTATTATATATTGCTCAAAATCCATACCAGAGTTTTGGAATGCATCTGAACAAAATTTCTATAAAAACAACTTAACTATATAAACCATGTAAAGAACACTAGAGAACCCACAGGCTTTCTGTTCCCCTTGACTTTCATGCTATGTGGAGTGGTATGTCAACATACTGCATACATTGAGATGCGACTGACTGACTATGTCACAAGACAGTGAAGAGGAATTAAGGTTCCTGTTTTGCATAGCGTTGACAGGTGTAACTGGCATGGAATTTTGCATGTTTTTTATTGTCCATTTTACTGACTAGCCAGTGGTCAGTCATGAGATGAAGAACAACAGTAAAAATGCCCACATAATTCCTTGAATAATACTTATCCCCTAAGATGGATAAAATACTCTAAGAAAGACAAAGAGAGGCTTTGTTTCAGTGGTGTGGATTATTTTTACAACCATCACTAGAGGCGGAGGCAGTATGGTGTCACCTTCCAAGATGTGACTTCCTAGCCCTTTCTACACGGGCCTGATCATGGTCCCCATCTTCCCTCTGAGGGAGAGAGGTGGCCCTGCAGCACTTCTCAAGTACACATCCACTTCTCTCTATCCATGTCCTTATGGACTGAGAGGCATGACAACAGCTAGGTAAGCCAGGGGCACCAAGATGCCATGGAATAGGAAGAAGCCAAGGATGCAGCCAGGTCTCCTCTTCTCCCAAGGCCAATGGGCTGTTTGTAAGGGAAACCTGTTTCCACAGGCTGCTGGTAATTTAGGTGTCACTCAGTGACATAAACCATGAGAAAATACATTGGGAGAAATCGTGAAAAAATACAAATTAAGTAAAGCAAATTCTACCATTTTCATTCTCTCTTGCTTTATTATCGTTAGTATCAGTCTTGCTCTTGGAAGTGTTCATTGGCCACTGCATGCACACACACTTCAGTTATATACTTTTAGTACACATAATTATTACTTGTTAATAATACTTAAATGAAACATGGAACCGTACACCCTCTAAAAGATAATTGGCCTCTTTCTCCATTACCGCCTCTGTCTCCATGTAGAATAAGTCCAGACCCTTGCTTTCTTGTACCACCCTGGACTACACTTATTGATGATGACATTGCACCAGACTGATTTTAGTCATGTTATCTTCTGTGTGACTTCACCGAATAGAAACAGGGTTCACAAATTCTCCTATTAGCATTTCCATAAAAGGCATGTATGTTTTTTGAAATTCCAATATATAAAAATGAAATTCATAGTAAAAGTAACTTATTTCATGATGGAACTTGAGTGTCAATCACAGGAAGTTAACTTCAGAGAGAAAAATTCATAGAAGAGCAAATAGATGGGGCAGTGACAAATTATATATGTATATATGTATACATTTATATATATACATACATACATACATACACACTGTGTGGTTACTAAAGTTAGGATAGCTAGGAATATCTAACTTAAAGAAATTATCATAATAAAATAAAAATAAAATGTTTTAATACTATTAACCCAGCTTTCAAAAATACCAGACCTTGCACACAAAGTTGTATACATATAGAAAGGTAAGAAATGAACTGAATTTTAACAGTTGTTTTATATGTATTATAAATTTTTTATTTTTATGTATTTTGCTTAAGAACAAAAAGTCTCTTTAGTGGTACAAATATGTTTTTAAAATACCAATAGCACCATTACAATAACAGAAAGGCAATTAATTTATTTGACATGTTGAAATGGAATGACTAAAAAATTTAAATATATGATTTCTTATTACCCAAGTTAAATATTACAAGCTGGGTGAAGAAAAAGTAGATAAAATCTGATAAATAGTTAAAATGTGACCCCGCTACTCATAGTAGGTGAGCATACATCAATACAAAGAATAAACACTACTGTGGTTTCAATTAGTATCTAACAGTTGTGGGTAGTACTTTCATAGTCTTGAGTTAAGTTATCCACAGTTAAACACTGCTGTTTCCATGAGACACTTAGGTATTTACATCCTAGCATTAAAGATTATGTACTGAGCATTTACTTGCCTAAAGTCATCACCATCATATCTGAAAAGTATAAGATCTGCTCTGTGCTTTCTTGGATTTTACAGTGCAGTAGCAAAGCCCACAGACATGCTGTCACCCTGCCAGTGGAAATCCCACCATGTGATGCGTCTTCAGTGAAGACAAACCTTGACTGTGCTGGCTGGGTTTAGAAGAGCTAGAAATAATAAAAATTAAGTAATTCAAGGCTGACTTTAAAGAGTGTGTACATTGAAAAGTAGAACTGATTTAAAGATGGATATAAATAAAAGTTGGAATCTGTAAGTTTAGGGAAAATGTAGGTTACATAGATGATGATGGATACCTACTACCAGAGCAAGGCATGCTCATTTAAAAATTGGATTATTCTTATTTCTTTCCATAATTCATATTGATAGAATACCATTGAAGCTTTTGAAGTCAGAGGACCATCAGAACTTCCCTTTGCGAAGGAGAGTCTGGCAGCAAAGGCAGGTGGACAAGAAGGGGAGGGCTGGACCATGGCAGGAGTTAGGAGGCCAGAGCAGCCACTCAGGCTCAGGCAGTGGAAGCGCTGACCTAGCAGACACTTGTGAATGCCTACAGTGTGCAGCCTGCTGCCCAAGAACCCAGTCCTAACTTTAGAGAAGCTAGAAGTATAGCAGAATAGACATTATCAATACAGAGGAACTGTGCAAGATTTGTTGAAGAATATCAGTGGATTTGTGCACAGAGAGCTAGGGGCATAGAAGAGATTTCAATGCTGAGAGAAACTGCACTCTAAGGGGAACACCTGAGAAAATAAGCTGGAAGACTTGGTAGTGAGTATTCTGAGAAGAGAGGAATCCAGGCACCCTGCTCCACACTTGAGTAGTTGCTGTTACTTAACAAATTGATTCCAGGAAGAGAACTACTTTCCAAAGAGGATGGTAAATTTGGTCAAATGCACTTGGTTAAATGCATTGGAATGGAAACAGGTCATTCAGCTAGGGCTACCTATCAGGTATGTGCCTCGCAGTCCTCGTGGGGACATATTTTAGATAGTATCCTTGCACACGTCATGTGCAAAGCTGTGCAGGCTGATGGCACCGAACGGCTGTGGAGAGAGAAGGATAAAGGTCTCATACCAATACTGGAAGAGTTATTCTATCTTGAGGAATTTCAGAAGTGGGTCTTTGAAGAATATAGAGCATAGTTCATGAGGGAGGAAGGGAAAATGCTGCTGTTGAACAAAAGCCAAGGGCGGTAAGTATCAAAGATTTGAGAAGTCAGCAGGGCCACGAAGAGCTAGCTCTCCAAGAAGAACAATAAAACAGTCTTAGATTTGCTGATTGGGAACTCCACATGAGTGTTTCAGGATGAGGCAGTGAACAAATAAATGCTCAAGGAGTCTCAAGAAATCTTCATGAGTTTGTAGTGCAGGAAACAGTATGGGTTCAATTTCATGGGCAACACTTCAAGCCTCATGGTCTGCCCAGAACCTCTGAAGGACCTAGCCTTTTATATCTGGATTTCTCCCTGTTGGTATACGTGCTAAGGAAGTTATCGAGATGGTGAACTCATTTTTCTCTGACAAATTTTTGGTGATTAAGAGAGCCAAGCGCTATGAAGTACAAAGTAGTTCTGTTTCCAGAAGAGCAGAACCTCCTAGGTATGGCTAAATCAGGAATAATCAGATTAAACTGCTTTATAAATTCAACATCACCAAGAATAATTCTTGGCTATTTGATCTTGAATGCTAGAGAGTAATGGGTAAGATATGTCATTTAAAATTCATTGGGATTCAGGAATCCTAAGTGTGTTCAGCACTGAGCATGGTCAGTCTCTGTATTGGGACAGATGTTAGGACAGTTAATACACATAGCCATTATCCACAGAGCTCAGTAGATGAGGATTCCTAGGCAGAGTTGCTCTTATTTTATTGTCAGTTTTTTAAATTAATCTATCTATCTATATCTATATCTATATCTATATCTATATATATATATAATTAAAGCATAAATAATACAGGTCTATGTCTAATTTTATATCCAACAGCTACTTTTTTAGATCTTTATTATTAAAATGCTTTGCTCTGGTAAATGATACCACAAAACCCAAGATTCCTTCATACATTGGCAGATGAACATTTTCTTGGAAAAGCTACAATAAGTGCTATATATAATTACTTTTAATGAATGAAAGAATCCAGCCAGGGCTGGGAAGATGACTCAGTGCATAAGAGTACATACACACAAAGACCTGAGTCAGATCCTATCCCCAGCCTGTATATGAACAACAACAAAAAGCTGACCATGTCTGAGCATGCCTTTAACTTCAGTGCGGAGGGAGATGGAGACAGGCAGATCACTGGGGGTCCCTGGTCAGCCAGCCTCTCTCCAGGTTCAGAAAGAGAGACTGTCACGAGAAAATAAGGTGGAAGATCAATTAAAGAGGATATCCAATGTTTACCTCTAGCCTCTGCAAGTATGTCCAAGAGGCACACACACACACACACACACACACACACACACACACACACCCAACCCTATGTTATGGTAGCACGTGCTTTGTAATCCTGTCACTTAGGAGGTAGAAACAATATTATTTCAAGGGCAAGCTGAAGTACATAGCAAGTTTCAGTCCAGTCTGATTTATATGTAGCATTAACTGTGTCTCAAAAAAAAAACAATATTTAATAAACTAATTTGCCTTGACATGACGAACTATGTGGCCAAAATTTACGGTGAGAGAGGTTAACAGAAGTGATGATCTTTCTTGCTATCCTGCCAGAGTCCCATACACTTGTTTTCCTGAATGACTGGTCTGAATCTTTCATTGGGTGCTCTGTGTGTTTCTGCACCAATAGTCCTGGAGAAGGGAGAGCATTCCCAGAGAGCCTAGCCAATGAGGATTGACTCCATTGGAAGAATGCAGTAGAGTGTAGGGAGGCCCTCACAGTGCTTTCTCCTGGTTGGAGTATTAGGAGACCAGGGTAAGACCCAGAAGCTAAGAAATTTGTGGCCAGAGGTGAAAATTATATCAGTTGTAACCTGGCAGTGTGAGGACCATGGTAGAGCTCTGCAAGCAGCTGGGAGGTGAGCTCTTTCAGCTGGTTGTGAAGAGGTGAGCACTAGACAGGGATTTGTGAGAACAGCAATCCTGACCCTAGTCCTAGGGGTATAGGTGTGGGGGCAGTTGATACAAGCAAAGGTATTCCCCAGAAGAGGTACTTTGGGGAGCCCATGGGACAGAGGCTGAGTGAAAAGGCAAATCCTGGGGTCTCCCCTGAGAGCTAGTTGTTTCTGGGAATACAGGCAATATCAGTAGGACTCTCTCCTTGCTAATTGCCATGAAGGACCTCCTGGGAACCTGCTCTAGGGAGATAAGAAACATGCTCAAAAAATTTATTATTACTAAGATTTCTTCAGTGATTGCTTCTGTGATTCCTTCAGAATGATGACAAGTTCAAATTGTTTCCACTTGAAAGAGTCTAAATTCATAGGATATTGGTATCCATGTAAGGGGTGTGGTCAAAGAAAGATATTTTAAATAATAAAGCATTATGGAACTTAAAGTAACATTTTATGCCCAAAGTATTTGTTTGTAAATAATACCCACAATGATAAGAAGTAGGTATATTTGGGTAGATTAAAATTAAGATTTTTTTCCTTGTGGTATTTCATTAGTCATGTTCTTGTGGGATTCATATAGATTGCTTTTATATTAATTAGCTTTGCTTCGATTTTATTTTTTGTTTGTTTCTTTACTTATAATATGTGCTTTTTAACCATGTTTGTTAAGATATGCACTCAAAAGACTCTTGCTTTATGACTTTTACTCCACATTCTGCTCAGAGAATTGATTCTTTCTGCGTGACATCATGTTGCTTTTTTCCGGCTCATATATCAGCTGTTTTATTTTTCTTTTTTCTTCTTCTTTTTATTTATTTTTTATTTCTCCCTGTCTTTTTCTACCTTCCCTCCCCCTTCCCTTTTCTCTTTTTGTTTTTCTTTTGTCTTCAGCCTATTCTGCAAACTTGGAGTTCTTGTAAGGCATAGGATTTCACTGTTTGGTAAGGAGACCCTTGAAAAATTACGAGCATGATCACCACTGGGTTTTCTTTGCCATTTCTGCACTGTGTTGTGTGCTGCTGTGTTGCATGGATGCATGTTCGCATGGCTGCATGCATGGTCATCATAGGCCAGACAAGTTCCTCAAGGTTATGGTGACATGGAGGTCTGTGTCTTTTCTATATATCAGCATAACTGAGAATCAAAGGCATTTTACTTAAGAGCAAAAGAATGAAAATGGAAAGTTCTAACACATTTCATTTCAAGGATAAAATTAAACCAGGCTCTTGGACTTTTATCTCTGCAAGATTAAGGAACGAGCTATACAAATAAAATTTTTAAACCACACTTATTTATTTTTAATGCTCTTAACAATAGATATGCATGTCTACTGCATCCAAACCTTGGAGCTTGATAGTTGGGACCATGGAGCCAATAAACTTTCACTTGGAAAAGGTGGCTTTTTTAGCAACACTCACAACCCCCGAGGCCATTTGTGTTTGTGTCTGAGTATCCATGTGTTTGAAGCCTCTGCTCTGGGCACCTGCTTGCAGACAGCCTTGCAGGGTGGGCACTCGCTTTCTAGAGAGAATCCCACTCTGGGGATTTAGAAGTCAGCAGCTGCTGGCACAAATAATTTTATACACATTCTTACATTTGGTTTTATAAATGGCCAAAGCAAATTTGAGACATTTGTCTTTAGGTTTTGAGATATGTTGAGTAATTTTGGTAATAAAACATATAGTGGTCCATTGATAGTGAAGTTATGAGTTTAGTTATATTTGTAGGACAGACTAAAGTGTTTTTTAAATTAATTTCTGCAAGAAATGCCATAGTAAATTAAGTTAGCAATACACATACAAATACACACATAAGCACAATATTCCACATATTCAGTAAGTTATCCAAATCTTAAGGAAAGCCTAAAATTTCCACAATTTTCCTTTTAATTGATGATCAGCCATGACATTCCATACAGTCCAGAATCACCCCTCACGCCATTTTTCAAACTATAACTTTCCAAAGGAACTACATATAGACTTGCATCACCAAGGATTAATTTTTATCTGCTCTTGAATTTCTATTTTCCCTTTCAAATATACCTCCTTATGGCTTGAATAGTTTGCTAATTGAAGACAAGTGTGTAATATAGTTTGTTGTTACCATGAGGAGAGGGGAAATGAGGTATTCCTCATTTATTTGATCCTAATAATATGTTTAGGATTGCATTTGAAACTCCTTAACATTAAGTACAATTACTTTTTATTTTTAATAGGATTTTTTTTGAATTCCATTACATGGTTTCACATGTTATTTTACGTAATTTTAAAGATTCTTTATATTCCTAAAATGCCTACGACTACTTCAGATTTGCTTTACCATTTGCCTTTTGAAATAATATAAACCTGAGAAGGGCTTTATTAATCACATGAACTTCAAATACCAACTGTCCTAATTAATAGAATTTTGTCTTATCATGTAAACATCACACAGTACAGCTGAAGCCTAGGTTTAGACTGACATGAAGCTCAGAATAGGAATGAACACTGGACTTTGAATATGTATATTCTATTTTTGTAAATTAAC
Organism: Zapus hudsonius; assembly: GCA_004024765.1. Classification (NCBI taxonomy): domain Eukaryota; kingdom Metazoa; phylum Chordata; class Mammalia; order Rodentia; family Dipodidae; genus Zapus; species Zapus hudsonius. The sequence continues at coordinate 74,979 of PVHP010000353.1, read as the reverse complement.
CATCTGAATGATTTGGACAAGGGACTTGAGTTGCCTACACCTTAATTGTTTTCATATGTCCAATAGGGATAACACTGCTAACATAAGTGATCCAGCTATCAAATATAAAATGAGATAATTAGTGTTGCTATACTATGCAAATTCTAACCTTGTATCTTTCATATGTGAAGCATTGATTCATTGGATTTTGAAAATTATATTTATTAGATCTTAGATGAATCAAATTAAATACAAACAAGATATGGGATGTGGCTATTTAAAATAGATGCACATGAAGCCTTTGTATATAAACATTTCCAGAATGAATTGGAGGTGGGCTTTTCTGGAGGGAGATCTAAGCAAGCATGCAGTGTTGCTTGATACAGCCACAATAATCTTTTTTTTTAATTCCTTTTACTCTATCTCGTAATGCTATATACACATATACACACATCTATATACAAATACATGATTTCCTACATTCTGGCAGAAAATAAATATTAAAATCTATTATATGTACTGTTGTGTTTTTGAAATATCATGAACTCATCTAATAGCAAATTAAGAAAGATTATAGATTTATGCAACAATTTTAAGTTTAACGATGATCAGTAAAACTAAAGTTGTAAAACGATATACATTTACCTTACATATGTCAGGAATTAGAGGTAAGAGAGGCAAAGTAAGGTATTAGAGACCAAATCCTTGCACAGATGGGATCTCTGGTTTGCAGAGCCTGAGGGGTACTAGAAAATTTAGCCCACATTACAAGCTAAGTTGTAAATAGATCTCTAATCCATATGTGTAGTTGAAAGATTTTTCTGACATTTGAAGAATATTATCAAAATTTTCATCTCCATACTTGTGTGTATCTTTGATCTACTTTCAAATATTTCCTGTATATTGGGAGCACTACATGAAAATGAACCCAATCAGCAGAGCTCATATGCATTGACAGTTCTTGAGGCTTTTGAACCCCTTCATTCTTATATGGGAAAATGCTAAAATGACTTTTGTGAGGGTAGATAAGATGGGTTATACCACAGAATTGTGATGAATCAAATATAATATTTTAGGAAAGTCAAGAGAATACCATCTTGCTGAAATACAGGCACCACTCTTTGTATTAGAAATTTTTTTCTGTGACTCTTGAACATGTGAATTCCGGAAGCTCAGGGAACCTGGAGAATGTACAGTGGCAAGGATCCAGTTTGCCATTTTTAAGGACCCAGTCTTCACTAAAAATGTTTTTGTTCCTACTATTTTCCTCCACTTCTCCTGGCCAGAAATGCTGTATACTACGTTTAAGGCAGTGAGAGTCTACCGAAGCCTGTTCATGGCATCAACTCCTTCTGTCGGTTATGGAGGGAACAGAATGCGACGACAGAGCAGTGCTGGATATGATAATAGTGTGTGCTGAGCAGGACAGCTTTTTTATTACCAGAGTTGGGAATCCTAATGCTTTAAATGCACCGTTCAGTACATATTCATTTTGTCTACTATGTGTGAGAAGATGGAAAATCAGGATTTCTTTCTCCATTGCTACACCCAGGTCCATATTTGAGTACCAAAGACACCATTCTCTCTGAATCCCTTTTCCCACTCTGAACTGTGCTCTGGACAATCATGTCTTCTCCAAACACTAGTCTTGTGACACTCCTGTGTGGTCAGTGACTTCCATTAATGTGTCTCTTTCTGCCCAGGCAATTTGGGAGCAGAGATTTTTGGAGCTGCTGTTGTTCTATAGACTGGAATTCCCATGCATAACTCTTACCTCTGGGTTCTTCACAGAAGGGAGTAACCCCCCATACCCCCCATTCAGACTCTTAGTTGTCCCTACAGGACTGAGCAGGAAGTGTGACACAGTATCTGCTGAATAAGTGAATGATTGATTCAACTAGATTCTGCTCTCAAGAAGCCTATATTCTAAATAAAGAAAATAAGAAAGTGGACAATCCAAGTAGTGTTATCAGAAACTTATCTTGCATTTATGAATAATCCAAGCTTTAGTTTTTTTCTCGAGAAATTATTGAGATAAGTATAGTATCCAATTATCTTACAATTTCGGAGAGTTACATTTTTAAAATCCTTTAGGAGGATCATGAAAACATCTAGGACATTTACATTGAAAAAAACATGCAATTAATGACTTCAAATGAAAAAAATCAATTAACTTATCCAATAATGATCTTCTCCGTCCCAAGTGCTATTTGAGAAGGCTGCCAGAACACTTATATTTCTACCTTCCAGATTCTGATGAATCTCCTAGTCAGACACCAAAGCCTCCAGACACTCTCTAGTCAGTGGAGAACCTCTCAAACTTTCACACAGAGACATCCAGTATTTCAGATTGGCATTTCTTCAGTTTTTCTGTTTCCTTATTCACTTCTTATATCATTCTCTTTATTGTGTTAAGCTGATTTTCTGTGTTCTTCAGGAGTTTTTTTTTTCCTTTGATTTCTTTGTGTGTATTTAAAATCATTCTTTTGAGTTCTCTGGCATTTGATCTAATTCAGTCTCACTGGAGGTCATTGCTATGCGATTTATAATTTTTGGAAGAGTTATGTTGTCTTAATTTTTGTGTGTGTTTTTTATATTACTGCCTTGAGATTTTCCTATCTCTGGTTCTCTCATTGCTTGGGTTTTCTGTTTATCAGTTATATTCTTAGACTTGTAGACCATAAATTATCTTCAGGGCCAGATGTGGCTTCTGTATTATTTCCAAGCAATGGCAGGAGTGATACAAGCTGGTGGATATGCCTGCTATGCAAATGTTCTAGCAGTGAATTAACAAGTGTTCCTTTTGAGATTTCAGTGACTGCGGCTTGGTAAATGAACAAGCTGGTATGAAGTACGCTAGGGTTTGGTTACTTAGAAGTGTGTAGGGTGGGTTAAGGTGAGGACTGGTGTTAACTTTGAAGGAGATTTGAAGGAGATGGAGGTTACACAAGAATCTGGGAGAGGGAACTTGGGGTGATCTTAGTTTTCACAGGTTTCAGAGGTTGTTGAGGAGATGGCAGGTTGTAGTGTAGGGGATAAAAACGAGAGAATATGGAGAAAAGATTGAGAGGAGAAGGAAAGTACATGAATTGTGTGTGGGAAGAGCAGTAGAGAGATCCCAATTTAAGGGTACACAAACACAAAGAGAACCAGTATGGAGTATATATGCATTAGTGTGTGTGGGGGGGGGTTAAAACAAACAAAACCAGAGGCCCTCAGCTGATCTAGCAGGGTCCTTTACACTTGAGTCCAGCCAATTATGAGGCTGAGGCTTGAAGCTCCTGGAAAATTCTCAGCTGGCCTGGGCCAGAGTAAGACCCTACCTCTGAAGGGAAAAAAAGGCATAAGAAATTCAGAAGTGGGGCTGTAGAGATGGCTCAGCAGTTAAGATGCTTGCCTACAAAGCCTAATGATCTGTGTTTGAGTCTCCAGTACTCACATAAAGCTAGATGCACAAATTGGTGCATGCATCTAAAGTTCCTTTGCAGTGGTTGAAGGCCCTGGCATGTGTCTATTCTCCTTTCCTCCCTTCTTTCCTCCCTCCCTCCCTCCCCCTCTCTCATTCTCTTTCTCTCTGTCCTCCCTCTGCTTGCAAATAAAGAAAATTTAAAAATTAAGATGTATCAAAAGTTTCAAAAGTTAACCCCAACACACAACTTATGTAAGAAGGGCAACACAGACTAAACACATCAGCTCTAACAAGCCAGTATGTGTGTCTTCATGGACTAAGTTTTGAATTCCTTCCCTTCCTGGAATATTTTCTTTAGCAACTTGCTCTGATAGGGAAGGTTCTCTTAGACACTTCCAGGGCAAGCCTATGTACTGGCCTTTGTTTGGGGGGTGTATTGCCCTAGTGTAAATGAGATCACTCCTTTTGGAGTGACTTTCTCCCTCACCTATGTTAAGAAGCTGGTTCCCTCCTTGGCTCATGGGATTCTCAGCTTGTTAGGTCAGTCTCTTTGGATCAGCTGAGCTGGGAACTGTGTGGAAAGGGATGGCTCCTATTCCTTCGTGTCCTGGGATGTCCAGTGGTGTTCCTGGTGCTGGCATGTGGGGAGGGGAAGGTTGTGGAAAGCTGTCTAAAGTCGTTTCATGCACTCAGCTGGTCCCTGTTGTCTTCTGGTTCTTCTGATTTTTCAGGGTCTGTGTGAGTGGGTGAAACCCTCTCTAGTAGTTCCCTCTTCTCTTGCTGACTCCGGCAGGACTGGGCCAGTAGAAGCACTTCACAGAGGTTGCAGACTGGAGCCCAATCCTTACTGATTGTGTGAATGCTGGTAGCTCCCTCCTGCATCTCTTCAGGGCTCTCACTTGACTTAATAATTCCTTCCATACCTTCACTTTTTGATAGAAGTGTATTATGCATTATCTTACTTCTTTTTTCCCCCAGGTTTCTTTGACAAGGCTCCTATTGGAAGGTAACATTTGATGTCTTCTTTCCCGTAAAATGACTCATATATTTAGTTGATATTAAAATATATAATATATATGATAATATATGATATATACATATATGTTTTTATATATTTCACCCACAACAAGGCTCAGATTGTGCTTCTCTTATCTTATATGGTACAGATAATGAAAGGAAAATCATTTAAAGCATTAAGAGTCTCTGAGAATAATATCTGAGAATAAAATGAGAATTTAATAGTTCATTCATGCACAGTTCTCTACTGTTTTCTCATCATTGTCATGACTGGAAGGTTCTCCTCTAACTTAAAAGTTCTATGATAACATACTTGGCAAAGATAAGAGCTTTCTAGATTTAACTTGTTATACATACTATAAAAGAAATATTCGGATCAAACACAATGAAAATTATATTAGAATACAATATTAGAGAAAAATAGATGTTTCTATTTCTTTCTGATGAATATAACATTGCAGGTAATTTCCTGCCTTTGGAACAAATAAATAGGATTATTCAAAGTATGTTCTCATTTTAGCTAATACTTTCCACTAAATTAGCTAACAAATAAATTACTCTTTTTCAATATCATATACTTCAGAACTAATAAACTCATTGTTATTCTTTAATTTCTCTCATAATTTTGAGAGAAAAAAATGTATATTCTAGCATAATTTTATTTTACATTATTAACAAGGATTCTGCTAAGGCTGAATGCTTTTTTGAAGAAGATAATTTAATGAGATATCTGCTAAAGAGCCATGTTGGAAAACTAGAGAATAAAAGTTAGAATGCTGTTTTCAGGGAGAAAAACAGCTTTGTAACAATCACTAGTATTGGGTACAGGGAGGAGGGAAATCGGGGAATTGGGGATACCAACACATTATTTGCTCAGTCAATGTATCTAATTATGGATAATAAAGATATAGTTAAAAAATAAAAATAAAATAAAAAGCAGAAGTGGTTCATGACAGGAATCATATTGAGAATTCTTGCATTGCCGAAACCTTATTTTAAAAATCAAAATAACTGTCACCAGTGGTGGCTCACACCTGTAATCCAAGCACTTGAGAGGTAAGGCAGGAAGATTGTCACAAGTTTGAGACTAATCTGGACTATATAGAGAGATCTAGACTAGCCTGAGATTCTCTGAGATTCTCGAGGAGAGCCTGTCTCAAAACATAAAGAGAAGTTTTAAATTAGAACCAAGTAGAAAATTTTTAATGTTTATTTATACTATACATTTGTTATCTTATTATTAAACTAGCTTGTTATGGGAGTTGTTATGGTATTTTAAACCCAGTGGTATCTGTTATCAAAATCAGGTGTGAGCTATGGTTTTAATTATGTTCCATATATGCTTACACATATACACATGTACACACATATAAATAACACACATGATATAAACATAGGATCTTAAACCATCATTTCGTTGTTTTTGTATCACTTGGAGCAATTACATAAACTTATGTGCATGAAAATGCAATTATTATTTATTTAATTGCTATGCTGTCTCATCAGACTTTGCTAGCCTGTAGGTCTTCACAGTAGCATGTTTGGCATTCCTGATTACGGTGAGTTTGGCAGTATTAAGAAGGTCAATATTCTGTTTCTTTTATTTATAAGCCTGATTCACTGCATGCATTATTCCTTGCAGACTTATATCTGAGGTTAATGCTTTCATTTTGTCTTGCATTAGAAAGTTTAATGTGCTCATGTATTACTTCCCCTGCATTCTTATGGCCCCTTTCCCTTCCATCTCTTGAATGGAGGTGATTCCATCGGAAGTTGTTTTACATCTAATGTGGAATCTAATAAAGGCATAAACATAAGTGGGGCTTGACGTTTGTTGATTTTTAACAGAGATCTTACATTCCCAGTAAACATTTTCATTCACCTACAGAGTCTGTCTAGCCACAGGTCCTGTTTCCAGTCTTGCACCCCATTGTCATTCCACAAACATGGATTCCAGTGCATTCTGTATGTCAGAAACTGCTCTGAGCACAAGAGACCAAGCCAGCAACACTAACGGGCATGTCCATCACATTTAATATGTTGAAATGGGGAAACACCCTCTTCCCACACTCTGCATCCCTTCTGCTTCTGGTGTACCACTAAATAGTTCTAACACTCATGATTGTTCTCATGAAAACTCTCAAGAAAAACTCATGTTTTTCTGTCTCCTTTTCCCTCTCATCTCATATTTCATCCTTTAGCAAATCTTTGGGATAAATCTTTAACATTTTCATCCTGATCCAAAATTTCCAGCATCATTCCACAGACTTACCTCTTTTAGTACTGTTGAGGGGTGCACATATCACTACTTTACTCCTTTTAAAATAAAACTGATCATACTCCTGTCTTCCTGTTGCAATTAAAAAATGACTTGAGGGACTGGAAAGATAGCTAACTGGTTGAGGTGCTCACCTGCAAAGCCTAATGAATGGGTTCAATTCCCCAGTACCCATGTAAAGCCAGATGCACAAAGTGGTACATGCATCTGGAGTTCATGTGCAGCGGCTAGAGGTCCTGGCACATCCATTCTCTCTGTGTCTCCTCTCTATCTCTCTCTTCTTGCAAATAAATAAAAATATTTTTTAAATGACTTGAAATTCATTCTCTTTCCTCTATTGTCATGGTTTGATACAGGTGTCCCCCACAAACAATTGAATGTGTTCTGATAGATCGATCCTCAGCTGATGGCAGTTTGGGTTTTACAACCTCAATGAAGCTATGTTGTTGGGGGCGGGCTTATGGGGTTATAAGCCAGCTTCCCCTTGCCAGTATTTGGCACACCTTCCTGCTGCTGTTTGCAGTGCTGTGGCAGAGGTGATGTCCACCCCTCTGCTCATGCCATCGTTTTCCCTGCCAGGATGGAGTCTCCCCTTGAGTCCGTAAGCCAAATAAACCTATTCCTCCACAAGCCGCTTTTGCTTGGGTTCTTTCTGCGCAGCAAGAAAGCTGACTACAACATCTGTCTCACCACACCAGTCACTGTAATGCATTTGCCCAGAAACCAGGTTTGTTTGCTTGTTTTTGTGGAAGAACCTCCCTCTCAGACACATGTGTGGTTTATTCCCTCATGTCTTCAGATCTTTGCTCAAATGCCACCTTGAAATGGGACTCATGATCAACCAGTCAATGTATCCTGTCCTGCCACTCCAATCTCGGATATGATATTCATTGATTTGGGGGCTCAATATCTATATACCCACTAATTCAAGTATCATAAGAACTTTATTTTGGTTGCTACTAGAAGTTTCAGAGTGTCTGGTATTTAATGTTTATTTGTTGCAATAAATAACTGAATGAATAATAAGTCCAAGAGCTACAGCAGAAGTCTTAGGCCTGGTATTTGCTAGTAGACAGGGAAATAACAAGTTCTCCCTCCCTGTTCACATCTTCACTGCATTAGCAATTCCGAGGTTTGAAAGACAAGGTTCATGAGGGATTTTCTCTCCCTCTGTCTCTCTCTGTCTCTGTCTCCGTCTCCCTCCCTCTCCCTCCCTCCTTCCTCCCTCCCTCCCCCTCTCTCTCTTCTCTCTCTCTGTATGTGTGTGTGAGAGAGATCTTTCAGCTTGTTTGAGACAGGATCTCTTTTCTTCCTCTCTCTCTCTTTCTCTCTCTCTCTCTTTCTCACTCTAGGAAAGGTCAGTCTTGCTCTGGGTGCCCTGGGTTTACAGACACATGTACCCCTTTGCATCTGGATTTACATGGGTTCTGAGGAACAAAATATGGTCAGCAAGATTGTGGAACAAGTGTCTTTAACCACTGAGATATTTCCCAAGCCTGGAGACATTTAATTGAAAACTTCAGAGCCTCAGTCATAAATACCTTTTTTCCTCCCCTAACCTCCATTGTACCTCAAATCTGGCCCACCAGTATTCTAAGACAGTTGTTGATTCTCATGTGTAGTCAAGTCCATTATTTTAGGGTTCTTTCTTTTGCATACAGAGTATAATACGTTCATATGTTATGAAAGCGTACACTGAAACAGGAGTTGTTACCCTCAGGAACCAGGAGATGCCTCTGTGCATGTGAGCGAGGATGGGGTGTGGGGGAGAAGGAGAGAGAAAGTAATTATAGACTGAGGACCTGAAAAGTACAGGCTGTATTGTAGTGATCAAATTACTCTGTTACTTTGGATCTATCATTTATTTACTTTATATACATATCACAAAGCAAAAAACATATAGTACTTAGGTCACTCATGTGCATTTACTTTCCAATCCAACATGCCAATCAAAATGAGGTACCCTCACTTTATTTTCAAGAATTATTGCCATTTTAAGTAGCTGACAAGAATATTATTTAATGCCTCCGACCTCTGATTTTATTTTTGCATACTGGTTTGGTGCTTTCCTTTTTCCCTAAAGACCAACAACATTTAGGCAAATCAGCTTACTTTACTGCTTTAGAATTCAGGCAAATTAATTCATCATAAAGGAGGTTGAATAAAATAAAGCAGAGACACCAGGGAAATCAAATAGAATTAAAATGTTTAGACTTTTAGTTCCTCTCATTTCATGAAGGATATGAGCTGACTTTAAAAGTTTGCATACCAAATGCCTTTTAATGGGCTGGTATAGGGAAGGGAACATACTGGAAGAATTTGGCTACATCTCTTAGCTTCCTGCAATGCTTTTGAATGCTTCTCAAGCATGTATGTCAGCTCCTTGGTGAGACATTCTTTATTGCTTCTCTACTTATATTTGCATAGCCACTTTAAAGCAGAAAAACTGCATGATTTTAAATCCGATTGTTAAAATGTTTTTTTTAATTACATTTTTATCAAATTGTGTGATTAACCAGTTTTTAAGACACAAAAATTAATAGAAAAGAACACAGAGAAATTCTCAGGGCTATGTCTACAGCATTTTGTTTCCTCTTTAGGAAATGATGCAACATCGATTGTCAACTGTCTTCACATTTTGGGCCAGACCTTGGATGCCAGGTGAGCTGACTCAGGTTAATCTAACTGAGTTGACGGAAGCATTGATGATTGTTTGAGAGGATCCAGTGTCTAGTTTTTGGAATTGTCATAAAGACTTAAGTATAGATAAAAGAAACCCTTTTTATAAACTATTAGAACAGTGGCAGTTTATGATCAATTATAGGTTATTTAAGCTTCCAGTCGTTTCTGGAGAAGCGAGTCATATAACTGAAAGTTAATTAGGGAATGTATCCTGTGAAGAAAGATGCTAAACTGATACTTTAGACGTCTCCTTAGCTCAATATTCAGGATGACATTTAGCTTTCTGGAAAGCAGAAGGATTTTATCTTCATTTTATGAATGGGTAAAGGATAAGAAGGCATGATGTGAATAAGTAGATTAATCTCATTCATTCATTCATTTCTGTTCTGCCCTACTGGAACCCAGTGTGTTGACCACATACATAATCTGTTTAGCATGACCGATACAGCTTAAAGCCATAGATTTAGTTCATGTACTATCCAAGAGAAATCTAATTAAGGTTCCCACAGGTATCCAATGAAGAGCATTCTATGAAATATATAGACCTCTCATTCTTGTGTTTAAGGCTTTATTCAGAGGTTTTTCTTATAAACAGAGGAGACACCATATGTGTCCCCATTTCCTATGAGAAATAGTGACACTGTGCTGTCACTTCTATACAAAGTGTTCAGTAACTTCTTTAGAAAAAACTTGATTGTTATCCCTAAAAACACAAAATAGCTATATAACACACTTGTTGACATGACTTAGCTGACATTAAATGGTTTATTTATTCATGCTTGTTGCCTCTGCAAGTATCCTTGTATTGTTGGATTTGGGATAACTGTTAACTGTGTTATGTTACTTATTAATTGTGTTAGTTGTGTTAGTTATTAAGTAACTATCTCAAAATTCTAGACCACTGATAGAAGGCATTAAGTAATTATTTTGCTTTAAAGTCTTTAATGATTTGGACAATGGTGTTATGTGGGAAGATCAATTTTACAGAGTAATATCCCTATAAATTCAAATACATTTAAAAAACTCATTTTTTGAGTTGACTTAAAAAATGCAACTTAGGCAAATGCCATAGTGGGGAGGTGGCACAATGCAGGGCAGGGCTGTGGATTTTCTGTTTCACTTGTTCTGTCAGAAAGTCCAAGCCCCCTTCCCCTTCTTGACTTCTTAGGACTGTGATGAAGACTGGACTGGACAGTGTTAAAAGTGCCCTCAGGGCCTTTCTGGACAACGCAGCGGAGGATCTGGAGAAGACGAGGGAAAACCTTAAGCAGGGCCAGTTCACACACACCCGAAATCAGCCCAAGGGGGTGACTCAGATTATCAACTATACCACAGTGGCACTGTTGCCCATGCTGTCGTCCTTATTTGAACATATCGGACAGCATCAGTTTGGAGAAGATCTGATATGTATGTAAATCTGGTACTTATAGCTTTGCTTTTACATAGTATGATAAGAATCTGCAGAACCCAGGCCATCTGGGGCACACCAGATGCTTATACTCTAACCTAGCTTTATTCCACACGCTATCCAAGATTGATGTATGAATCATAGAAACCATCCTGTAGAGAAAGACTTCTGAAACACATGTACTCACAATAAAGTTGTGGATTATGGACAGTATTATTTGCATTGATGTATAATGGTTCCAAACTCCACTAGTTATACACTACTTGGTTCTGTGTGCATGTTCTAATACATTTGAAACACACCCATCTACATATATATGTCTATGTGTCTGTATAGAACATATCTGTTCATACATAAAGAATATATACGCATACACACATATACAACACACATATACATATATATGTATACATATATATGCATGAATATGTCTATACTTATATACCTATATCTATCTATATGCCATTTATATCTATATCTACATCATCTATCTATATCATCTAATCTATATCTAACTGGGGTCATATCTGGGTAGTGAAAGGTGTTTGCTTGAAAAGTCTGCCACCTGATTCAATTCCCCAGCATGCACATAAAGCCAGGTGCATAAAGTGGTGCATTGTTCTGGAGTGCCTTTATTTGCACCAGCAAGAAGCCCTGAGACATCCATTCCCTCCCTCTCTCCTCTCTTTCTCTCTCTCTCAAATAAAAAATAAAAATACAGAAGCATAGGTTTAAATATATATATATTTATATATATATATATGCAGAGAATTATAGAGAAATTGCTTCTTTTAATATATGGTCAGCCACAACACATACTTTAGAGGGTTTTTAATTCTCTTCAATAAGGAAATAACTTTAAGAAAAAGGTTTTATATTATATTTTATAAATATATTCTTATTTTGTTTCCCCCCACACATACTAAAATAGCTTTAGTAAGTAATTTTGTATTTAGATTAAACTGCCTCAAAGAAATGTTTTTTGTTGTTGTTGTTGCTCTTTTTTTTTTACCAAGATTCTCTTTTTCCTCAGTGGAAGATGTACAGGTATCTTGTTACAGAATTCTGACTAGCTTATATGCTTTGGGAACTAGCAAGAGCATTTATGTGGAAAGGTAAGAATTGTAAAGCTTAAATTTGTACTAATAGCTACTTCATTTAAATTTTTTCATTTTATAACATTTTGCTTAATTACAAACTAAATCAGATTAACCTCTTCAATTCCTCATGAGTAGTTGCATAGTCTTTAAGAATTGCTACAATAAGGAACACTGGAATTATGGAGAGTGAGCTTAATATAAAATTTAAGATTAGAGTTTATGCCTTACATAACAGTCTGCCAGCATTGATTCTCACTGTGCATCAGAAACACAAAGGAACCTATAATAGAAGCAATTATTAAAAACAGATTTATTTTTTATGTTTTGAAGTTCCAAGAAGCCTTGCTTTCACATTGTCAATTGCTGTAGTCAATTAACATAAGCACTGGCATCCCATTTAGCTTAAAATGGTAAATGAACCTAAGAGATAATTCTCAACTTCTGTAAGAAATTTCTGTGGACTTGGAGAAAGGAAAGACGTTAGACTAGGTAAGAAGACATTTTGATAGAAAAGATGAAAGTGAACAGATGGTTAATTTCTTCAAGTTAATCTGTAATTAATTACATTGCCAAACAAAAATTTGCTATTTTGAACTTGACAAGATAATTTGAATGTTTATTTCAAAGAATAAAACTGCCTTTGAGTCAAATAACAAAATATTAAAGGAAAAGAGAACAACAGAAGCCACTTACTTGGCCTATCAAATATTAAAACTTATAGAATTATAATAAAATAAAGTATTATAGAGGAAATACAAAAATGATCTGGGCAAGAACAGGAATCATTGGGTCAAATATGTGTATTTCAAAATTCTTCCTGTGCTTTTAAGTATTTTTTACGTAATTTTATATTTAGAAAGAATTTTTTATTACACATGTATTATTATTTATAGAAAAGAGATTTTTTTATCTTTAACATATAGCAACTTTTCATTAATGTAAGTAACAGTAGATGTGTGTTCATAGATTCTTTTTTATTTTGTTTTTGAAGTAGGGTCTCACTCTAGCCCAGATTGACCTGGAACTCACTCTGTAGCCCAAGCTGGACTTGAACTCATGGCAATCCTCTTACCTCAGCCTTCCAAGTGCTGGGATTAAAGGCATGCACCACCATACCAGTCTAAGCTGTTCATAGATTCTTGTTGTCACAGTATTCTGAAATTTGAAAATTGTAGATTAAAACCACATACACATGAAATAATTATATTTCTATATCCTTGCATATAATTTATTTGATTTATACTCTCAAGTTTTATAATCAAATACGCATTTTCTCATTCCTACTTTAAAATTTTATAATCAAATACCCATTTTCTCATTCCTACTTTTTAAAAACTCATTTCAAATGTAATAATTGCAAATAGGTCCAATTTTTATTCTCAAATACATTCTCTTAATTACCAGTTACTTGTGTTTTTTTTCACATTTATTTGCCATTTGTATTTCTTAATTTTACGAATTGCCCTTTCTTATCTGTGACATGCAGGTACTGTTTTGTGTCATAGAAACATTGGGATTTTGTTAGTATGACATTTATTAGTCATTTCATATTTGATCTTTAGGTCTTAGATTTATTTTTAAAATAATACTGTACATTAGACTTTTAAGCCGATAAATAATCCAACATCTACTCCTCTCAGATTTTGGTGTTTTGTTAGATAAATTTTATTGACTTTCACAATGAAATATTTATGTGAAACCTTTTAAGGACCTTAGAATATCGTGAAATAAGTTTCCTATCACTTTGTATTTGATGGGCATTTCAGGATGGTGACAAAGGCATGGACTGAGTGAATTACACATGAAAACAGAGAGGAGTTAGATCAGAACTCAAGCCTTGACCTAAATCAATACATCATAGTCTGAATTCTTACTTTTACCTCCTTGTTAATGGTAAATCAGCTTTATATGTTATCAGTACTGTTTGCCATTTAGTATATCTTAATATTTAAGAGCTTCCCCGAGATTAGTTTTATGTGATGAATTTGTAAAAATTGTAATTAGTTTATCAATATTACTTATTTAAAAAAAACTCATTTACTCATGAAGTTAGACTTGTTTCCCCAGTGACCACTTTGTCACAAAGGATCAGAGGAAGAAAGGAAGGGGAGGGTCAAAAGGAGGGAGAGAAAATGGTCACATTTGTAGAAGTGACATTGCTGATCACTTTAATATTTTGCTTTGCTTCTCTCACTATTTCCTTTTTAACTTCATTTGTTGTTAACAGTTCATCTGGCTTTTATTCAGTGGGATGAATTTTGCTCTTGAATGCACATGATTTTTTTTTAATATAAGAAAACTGGTTTTGGAGTTTGATCTTATTAGTAGCAATATTGTTGTCCCTATTTTAGTTTAAACTTGCCAATTTTAATGTTATTTCTTCAGCTATTCATCTGGAAACAATAAACATTTTCCACTTGTAGGCAACGCTCTGCATTAGGAGAATGTCTGGCTGCCTTTGCTGGTGCCTTTCCCGTGGCTTTCTTGGAAACCCATCTGGACAAGCATAATGTCTACTCTATCTACAACACTAAGTCTGCCCGGGAAAGAGCAGGTAATGCAGAACACCTGTGAGTTGTGAGAAATTAACCTAAATCCTGGTGATAATGGATTTCATGGTCCATTCACTTTATGATCTCTGATACACCTTGGAGTTTTTTGTTTTGCTTTGTTTTGTTTTTGAGCTCCTTCCCTGAATATTTCTGAGTTAAAATGTGTTAAATTGCTCCTAAGTCAGTGAGCCATTGAAAGTGAACACTCAGGAGAAAGACAAACACAACCACAAACATGGATAAAGATCTCAATTGTGATGTCTAGTTAACTACAGTCAGGAACTGCTGTGACATTCTTATTTACTGCATTTGTAGACTAGCACCCTTCTTTATTCTTTTATTCATCAAATATGCGTATCTCCTTGGATTAGTCCCATTGGAATTATTTCATGTGCATTTGTTTGGATTAAATTTTCATGACTTTTAAAAAACTTTAAAAGAGGGATGTGACACACTTAGACAATAGCTTTCGTTTCTGCCCTGCCCCCCCCCCAACCTCACATGTGTCTATTATACTTCTTTGTTTTTTTGGACTCAAATTCATGTTGCATTCCACTGGGGCAAATCTGATTATTTACTAGCTAGATAGGTCTATTTTACTTACTTTTACATTTGAAAAGGTACTCACAACCAATGTTGATGATTTTAGACTGAGCCAAAAAAAAAAACAAAAAACAAAAAAAACAAATAGGTTAAACCAAATAGGTTAAAGAGGAAAGGAAAAGTTTAAATTTAAACGTATTTCAGTTGCACCCTCCAAAAATCAAAAATCAGGTAGAAAAAAAATTTTCCCAAGACAGGGGTTTGAGAGTTCCTGGTTTATGGCAGTAGCCCATAAAAACTGCTGTAATTGTGTAGGCAAACATGTAAGCTGAAAAATGGAGTTAAGAAGCCAACTTTTGATATTTGCATAAGGAAAAGGAGGTGGCCAACAGAAGCTGAACTTAAGGGCAGACAGACAAAAGATGGCTGTGTTCTTATTCATTGTTGGGGTCAGCTTTCTAGTTGCTGCGCAGAAAGAACCCAAACAAAAGCGGCTTGTGGAGGAATGGGTTTATTTGGCTTATGGACTCGAGGGGAGACCCCATTCTGGCAGGGAAAACGATGGCATGAGCAGAGAGCTGGACATCACCTCCGCCACAGCACTGCAAACAGTGGCAGGAAGGTGTGCCAAACACTGGCAAGGGGAAGCTGGCTTATAACCCCAAAAGCCTGCCCCCAACAACACAGCTCTAGCGAGGTTGTAATTCCCAAACTGCCATCAGCTGACAATTGATCATTGAGAACACATTCATTTGTTTGTGGGGGACACCTGGATCAAACCATGCCATTCAGGAAGAAGGAGGTTTAGGAAAAAGGGAGTTTGGTGATTGTTGCAGTCAGCTTTCTAGTTGCTGCGCAGGAAGAACCCAAGCAAAAGCGGCTTGTGGAGGAATGGGTTTATTAGGCTTATGGACTCGAGGGGAGACTCCATTCTGGCAGGGAAAATGGTGGCATGAGCAGAGGGCTGGACATCACCTCTGCCACAGCACTGCAAACAGCGGCAGGAAGGTGTGCCAAACACTGGCAAGGGGAAGCTGGCTTATAACCCCAGAAGCCCACCCCCAACAACACAGCTTCATCGAGGTTGTAAAACCCAAACTGCCATCAGCTGAGGATCTATCTATCAGAACACATTCAATTGTTTGTGGAGGACACCTGTATCAAACCATGACAGTGATTGTTGTCAAAACCCACTGTTCAGTTTGGCATGTGGTAGAAACTATTTCCTTACTGTGCCTAGAAGTATGTCTGGGAAGCATAGAATCATGGAGCGACTTGAGCATCTATAAACACTGCTGACCTGGAGCTATCAGGAGGAAAATGGCAAGAGCCCTGAACAAAGCCACTGAGTGAGGAAGGCATTGGGAAGATAGGAGGGACCTCATAATTACTTCATCTGAGAATGAGAGTTGATGGCTTAATGATCAGGAGCATAGGAAATGGGAGGAAGAGACACTGGCTGTTTCTATTGGCTACAAATTAGGAGGGATGGCTATTTGCTGACCTAAGAGTATGATGAAGGCAGGGGAGGATTTTGGCGTTGGGAGTGTGGCTTTGAAATAGTTGCTGTGAGAAATGAGAAAAGGAAGAATGCATGCCAGCTCGGCCTGCTGAGTTTTGAAACTCCATGTGAAACAGTTTCCTGTGTCTGTGTCAGGTAACACAAATGTACCACATGGGGTCTGTTCTTTCATGGAACCTTACCCATTTTTTTACCTGTTTTTCCAGCGCTCAGTTTGCCAGCTAATGTGGAGGATGTCTGCCCAAATATTCCATCTCTGGAGAAGCTCATGGATGAGATCATAGAGCTGGCTGAGTCGGGCATCCGCTACACTCAGATGCCGCACGTGATGGAGGTTGTGCTGCCCATGCTGTGCAGCTACATGTCCAGGTGGTGGGAGCATGGGCCCGAGAACCATCCCGAGAGGGCCGAGATGTGCTGCACGGCCCTCAACTCAGAGCATATGAACACCCTGCTGGGTAACATCCTCAAGATCATCTACAACAACCTGGGCATCGACGAGGGAGCCTGGATGAAGCGCCTGGCAGGTAAGAAGCTGAAAGCACCTATTCTTCTGCGTGGTTGGTTTCCAAATAGATTCACAATAAAGAAGACTGGAAATTTCCTACCATAATCTTCACCATTCATTAATTCTTGGTCCTATCATTTTGCAAAGATGTAGATATAATCAGGCAGTGGCTAACTTTCAACATAGTTACTACTTTTAAGGAAAACTTTTTTTTTCTGATTTAATTATCTCTAGAAGACTGTCCATGGGAGCTAGTGAGATGGCTCAGCAGTTAAATGCTTGCCTGCAAAGCCTGATGGCCCATTGATTTCCCTGTATCGATGTAACGCTAGATGCACAAAGTGGCACATGCATCTGGAGTTCATTTGCAGTGGCTGGAGGCCCTGGTATGCGCATTCTCTCTCTGTCTCCGCTTTTTAAAAAAAGTATTTTTAAAAAGACTATTCAATAAGCTCAATAAATAATGATGAATAAAGTCAATAATGGTTATGTAGACAGAGACAAAAATAAAACTGGATTTTGAGACTTTTTATAGTATTTTTCCAATAGCAGTCAAAGTAATTGGAGATGAGGTAAAATAATTACAATCAAATTTATCAGTGCTTTTTTTGTTTTTTTCCTTTTGTTTTTTTTTTTTGTACTACTGGGGATTTAACTCACAGCCTCATGCATATCAGAAAAGCATTGTACCACCCCAGCCATGCTCCCAGTACTCAAAACAATTTTTATATTAAAAAGCCTTTCATCCCAGCTCTTTGAAGGCAGAGGTAGGAGGATCACCATGTATTCCAGGCCAGCCTGAACCTGCATAGTGAATTCCAGACCAGCCTGAATTAGAGCATGCCCCTACTTTAAAAAAAAAAAACTGGACTAAATTTAAATACTCAACAACTAGAAAAATAGATTTTTTTAATCCTCATACCTGAATATTATAACATCTCTAAACTTTTAGGTCTCACTAGTTTTTTATGCCTTGGGAATTAATAGTTATGTTATAGATGATAAAATCTTTCTAAAAATGAAACCAGAATGGTATATGAATAATGTACGTTTATGAGTTTATTGGTAAAACCTCAAAGAAATATAGCAATCACTTAGTAATTTGGATAGGAAGAATATTTTTTTTTGAGGTAGGGTCTCACTCTTGCCTAGGCTGACCTGGAACTCACTCTGTAGCCCCAGGCTACAATCCTTCTGCCTCAGCCTCCTTAGTGCTAGGATTAAAGGATAGGATTTTGATAGGCCGAATTTTCACTTTACTCATATACATTTTAATATATAATTATATATTTATATATGTGACTATAACATGCACTTGGCTGAGTGTAATTTCTGACAAGTTGATTCATATAAAAATGGGATCCAGGGCTGGAGAGATGGCTCAGCGGTTAAGGCACTTGCCTCCAGTGCCTAAGGCCCTGGGTTCAATTCCCCAGGACCCACATAAGCCAGACCCTCAAGGTGGTGGCCCTGGTGCGCTCTCTCTCTCTCTCTCTCTCTCTCTCTCTCTCTCTCTCTCTCTCTCTCTCTCTCTGTATCTCTCTGCTTGAAAATGAATAAATAAAATATAAAAAAATGGGATCCATGCAACAAATCTCTTTAGGACATATGTATTCTCCTATGGTTCAGAAAATTATAGCATTGATATACAGTATAGCAATATTTGGAGTTATATATTAACTAAGTATTGTAAGTTTTACATATCATTCCTGTAGGATGAATCATGGGAAAGTATGCTTTATGGGAAAACTGTCCTAACAATGGCTTGTGCAATTAGGAACTATTACTAAGTACTAAATAAGAGAGGAATGCTGTATGGAATATAACCTTTCCATAGAGCTAGGATGACTTGAGAAAACTGCCTGATTTTTGTTTAATGACATGAACAGAATGCCTCTTCTAAAGAAAGGGACAGAAGAACTGATTTTTAGACTTTATTTGATAATATTGATTTCCAAGGTGGAAAAAAGTTTTTAATATTATAAACCACATATCATTGTTTTCAAGATAAAAAAAAAGCACATGGGATTCAATTTAGTAATCATGGTCAAATAGCAGGTATATAGTTGGGTTTTGTCTAGAAAATTGGTGGAGACATAGGCTCTCTGTACTTATAGAAGCCAGACACTGGGAGAGTTTTCATTTTTATTGATAGAGCTCACCCCTATTTTTTTTCTGTACATTTAGTATGTGTGGTGTGTATAATGTACACACATGTGTGTGCAGATGTGTGCACTCAGTGCACACATGTGCAGAAGCCGGATGTCCAGTGTCCTCTCTTTGCCTTATTTCCTTGAAACAAGGTCTCTCACCGAACTTGAAACTCACACAGATTTTTGGATAAACCGGCCCCAGAGATCATTCTTTCTCTCCCCATTAAATGCTGGGGTTTCATGAATGCTTGGCCACACCCAGATTTCTACATGGGTATTGGGGGTTAAATTGAATTTCTCATACTTTCGCAGAAAGCTCTCTTACCTGCTGAGTCATATTCCCAGCCCCATCATTATTTTAATGAATATTTATTCAGAACAGAATACTAATGTCTGTCTTCAAACAGTGTTTTCCCAGCCAATCATCAATAAAGTGAAATCTCAGCTCTTGAAAACTCATTTCTTGCCGTTAATGGAGAAGCTGAAGAAAAAGGTAGCCATGGTGGTGTCTGAGGAAGACCACTTGAAAGCCGAGGCCAGAGGGGACATGTCTGAGGCTGAGCTGCTCATTCTAGATGAGTTTACCACATTGGCCAGGGATCTGTATGCCTTCTACCCTCTCTTGATTCGATTTGTGGACTATAACAGGTATAATATGCCAAAGAAGTTCATTCTGAGTCCCTCACAAATTTTCCTGGATGACATGGTCATGGTGAATTGCTTGTTCACTGAGAGCTTGGTTATGAGCTTATTCAAGGTTACAACAGAATGAAATGCTTACGAATAAATTGATTTTCACCAGTCATCTTAACTTAAAATTGGAAAATTCCTTCAGAAATCTTCTGACTTTAACATATAAAACATTGATTGCTATATGACTTCCATATCTGTAGAAGAGACTGGGGATATAGGTGGATAAGTTTGCAGACTATATAAAAAGAAATGTATTTTAATATATAGTACATAGTATATACACATATGTATTTAATGTATATATATATGTGTGTGTACACACATATATACACATGTATGTACACATACTCAAACACAAAGCATACCATATTTATATTTATATTATTCATATTTATATTTATATACATACATATATTGCAAAGCAGGCTTTTGTCAATACAAACATATACTTTCTCTTAAAATGCAGTTGGATATGTATGATGTTCATATCTTATTATATGTTATAGCTAACTCTTATGAGATATGTGGTCAGCAAATTTTACTTTAGGAGAGAGAAATTTTTTCTAATGATCTTTAGAAGTAATTGAGAAACTATTATGCAATCCAGGGCAAAGTGGCTGAAGGAGCCTATCCCAGAAGCAGAGGAGCTCTTCCGCATGGTGGCTGAAGTCTTCATCTATTGGTCCAAATCTCATGTAAGTTTAAGAATGATGAGCCACGGTGTCTTCTGTTTAATTTATGACTAGGGCTTTACAAAGGTAGACCAGTTGTCCACCTTTTGAAGTGTGCATTTGAGTGGCACATCTTGAGCCCGTCTCTGAGAATTCATTTAGCAGTTGAGGAAGAAGGAGAGTTAAGTTTTGGGGAAAGTAAACTTCTCTTGAGCTTTGAAACTTATCTTTTAAAGATAAAAGATTTTTTTTTTGATACATATTGAGATGAGGCTGGGCATGGTGGTGGCTTACATCTTGAATCCCAGAACTCAGAAGGCTGAGGTAGAAGGATCCCATAAACTAGGGCTACAAAGTGAGTTCCAGGTTAGCCTGAGCTAGAGTGAGGCCCTGCCTTAAACAATGAAAACAAAGAAACAAACAAAACAAACAGAGGTGAACATTTTCCTATAAATCTCAAATTAGAGCTTAGCTCCACACTGTCCCATTTCACCTTCCAGGATACCCTACCATGGTGTTTTGCTACCTGTCTCGCAGCAGGATACATGTCTCAGTTTGGGAAGTGCTGAGACAGGCTGCCACCTCCATTGATAGGCACACTCGGTCCATGTGTGAATGAACTGCTTTCCTGTTTGTGTCATTATCACTCATTTCTGTAGGTACTTATTTTGGCCAGTATTTAGAATCATTTGCTTGTAAAATACATCATCTGCTAGAAATCTACTTGATGGGATTTTTTAAGTACAACTTGATGAATTTTTTACTGTCACAGCAGTCATATATCTTTTAACTCTGAAGCATATGTTACAAATAGAACTGCATACACGCATCTAAATACATATGCAAGTACACACACACACACACACACACACACACACACTTTCTATTGTAGTAGGGCTTGAATCTGGAGTCTCACACATACTAAGCAAACACTCTACCACAGGGCCATTTATTCCCAGCCCAAGACTACATAATTCACATCTAAAAAAAAGATTTTAATCAGAGGAAGAATTTCAGAGTATTCTATCAGTTATTTGCCTAGTAGCAGGATATGAACATATATTATATATATATTGATGTTTATTATTTTCTCAAATTATTCTAAAAGTTTAGGATTTTTGCATTAATTTAAATTCTATGCCACTTTGAAAGTGGAAGATTGTGAAAGTAAAATTAAAAAAATCTTCAGCTTCAATTTCATCATCTGAGAGACATTCAAGTTTATATTGTCATATTATCACAAAACAAATAAATATGTAACATGTTTAAAATATATTCAATAGAAAAATAAATAATATTCATTTCCTACATCTAAGGAGTCTATCAGGCTTAATATTAAGCTTTATTTAAAAACATACACAAGGACATGTTACACAGAAAGAATATAGAAAGTAGTGGCTTTCTGTTGTCTTTTGTTTGTTATTTTGTATTTTGAGATAAAATCTTGTGTAGCCTAGGAGGACATTGAATTCCTGATCATCCTTCCTCTGTCTGCCATGTGCTGGGACTATAGGCAAGCACTACCATTTTTTATTTAATAATGGCTTTTGAACATGTAAATTTGTATATTTCATTTACATTATTTGTGACATCATAGAAAATTATTTTAATTTCTTCATGTTCTTTCAGTAAAAGTAAATGAGCTCTTTTTGATTTTTCATTTATGGCACTGGGACTCCAGCCAAGGCTTTGGGCAGGCTGGGCTGCACCACTCAGCTCTGTTCTCTACACTTGCTATTTTGAGAGTTTTTCAAAATGTAGCCTAGGCTGGCCTTGAACCTAGCCTGACTTTATACTTGTGATTCTCCTGCCTCTATTGAGATTATAGATGTGTGTCACCATGCCAGGCAAATGATATGTTCTTATCTATGTAGCTCATTTTAAAGAAACCATTAAATCATTCAGGGTATTCGGAAGGAAAATGTAAATCCCAAGGAAAGCAATCCATCTCCATGAGTCAAGAACAGAGTAGGCGTCTGATATTATCTTATTTTCTCTCCATTTACTCCATCTCTAGTGCCCAATGAACAAATAGGAGGAACCCAGGGATAGATACCTTAAGAAAACTAAATAAAATACTTAGGGAAATTAAGAATATTCAACTTTGCTAATCACTAAAATACCCGTGAAATGTCTTTAATATTTTGTGCAAGACTAGATTTTGAAACAAGACTATCTTGATAATAATTAACTCGACTATTTCTAATAATCAGCAGGTCAGTAGGAATTTTAAATAAGAATCTAAACATATACGTTAGAATCTCATGTATATATTTAAATCCCAAACCAATTCATAGGTGTTATGTTCTCCAGATGTTTAGAGATAATTGGTTTTGCCAGTATGTGTTTTTCCAAATGAAACATACATAAAATTTTATAGTTTTAGAAGTATATGTGTTGTCTATCAGAAAAGAAACCTCACAGTTGTGTGTGTCTTTGCAAAATACCTGTTTGTCTCAGAAGGCTGTCTATGTCATTCCCCAGCTAAACTGGGGATTGTGTTCACATGATCACTTGGCAATATGTGACCTCATGACTTAAGCTTTCTAAACTTAGTGTGTTGTCTTTGAAACATACATATTTAAGCCAGACCTGGTGGTGTGGGCCTGTCTTCTCAGCTACTGGGAAGATGAAGGTCAGAAGGTCATAAGTTCAAGACCTGCTTGAGCCATAGCACGAGTTCAAGGCCAACCTGAGCAACTTAGATCTTGATTCAAAATAAAAAGTTAAAAGAATACTGAGCATGTAGTTCAGTGGTAGAGCACTTGCCTAATATGTACAACACACTGAAAAAAAAAGAAAGAAAACAAAGAATGAAAAAAATGAATGAATGAATGAATGAATGAATGGAGAAGAAACACATATGTACTTTCTAGAAGTGTTGCATCTAGCCAAGCAATTTCATAGCTGCTACTCAACAAATCTTGTCTGCTTTCTGATTCTTCCATTGCAAGTTTATATCTGCCTTTGAAAAAAAAAAAAAAGACTTCTGGCTCCTGTATAGCTCTGACTTCTCTTAGTGGTTTTAACTAACCTTTTTTTTTTTTTTAACTTCTTAGAATTTCAAAAGGGAGGAGCAGAACTTTGTTGTGCAGAATGAAATCAACAATATGTCCTTCCTTATTACTGACACCAAGTCTAAGATGTCCAAGGTATCATGACCCTAATTTGTTTCATTGTTCTTTCATGGAAAGTCAGTTTTGGGATTTTTTTTGAATTTGTAGCTATAATTAGGTTTCTTTGAAAATATTGTTTACTGAAATAAAAACCTGTGCTGTTTTAAGAATTTCTTATTACCCACTGACATAGACTGGCATGGAAAGTGGGATTTTACTCACCGATTCCTGGAAACTACACTTGACTGAGTGTAATTTGTGAAAATTTGGTGTATATAAAAACAGGATCCAGGGCTGGAGAGATGGCTCAGCGATTAAGGCACTTGCCTCTAGTGCCTAAGGCCCCTGGTTCAATTCAGACCCACAAGGTGGTGGCCCTGGTGTGCTCCCCCACCTCTCTCTCTCTATCTCTCTGTATCTCTCTGCTTGAAAATGAATAAGTAAAATATAAAAAATGGGATCCATACAACAAGTTCATCTCTTTAGGATATATGTATTTTTCTATGGTTCAGAATGTTACCAAATCGATATATAGTATAGCAACATTTGGAGATGTTATAGCCAGGAGTTATATATTAACTAAGTATCATAAATTTAATACACCATTCTTGTAGAATGAATCAGTTGTCTACTACTTTTCCCTGTGTGTTGAAACCTTTCAGTATCATGCTGTGATTTATTTTGCTTTCTTCTGTGTAAAAGCACATCATTTGTATGTTAAATCCTTTGTTACTTTTTTGGAATAGCCAACAATTTATAGTGTCCTTATCATGAGACTATGGTCCAGGTTTGGACTATTGCTATAAAAATTTAATATCAATGAAGATGATATAGGGTGATTATTTTAATTAAGAGATTAGAATTCACCCTGTCACTGGGAAAACTCCGACTGTCCCTTGTTGTCAACCTGCTGCAGCAGCAGGCCCCTCAAGAGAACCATAAGCGACCTAAGGGACCCAGCAGTGTTCAGTTTTAATGTGGTCAGACTGATGCTCCTGAATATTTATGGAGCACTGATTGGTACACCACTTCTGTTTCTGTAGCGTCATACTGAGACTGCACTTCCCAGACTACTTAAGAGGGAAATATATTTTGCAATAGTTTTACCTAAATCATGTATGTATTATTTATAGAGACATATATGTAAACCCTATCTGAATATGCATGTTACAAAGTATACTCCAAAGATATATAATCTTTTTAAGTTTCTTTCACTCAAGTATTGAAAACATTCAATATCTGAAATTGCCATAGACTTCCTCCTTTCAATCTCCATAATAATCAGAATTTGCCTTTTCCTTCTAAAAATGACATGGAGATGCATATCAGTAAGTAATAATGACCCAGGAAACTGAGAAGAGGAACTGACTTAGCCAAGAAATGCTCTACAGGAAAGAGAACAACATTCTCAGAACAGTAGGGTTTCCAGAAATGTGAGCCAGGACAAAGAAAGGAAGATGAAACCTTGACGGAGTTGGAGATTTGTGGGTCAGTCTGGATGAGAGGAAAGCAGCCACCAAACTCAGGACCTGTCTTTATTTCGTAGGCGGCTGTTTCTGATCAGGAAAGGAAGAAAATGAAGCGCAAAGGAGACCGGTACTCTATGCAGACATCCCTGATTGTGGCGGCGCTGAAGCGGTTACTGCCCATTGGATTAAACATCTGTGCCCCTGGGGACCAAGAGCTCATTGCTCTGGCCAAAAACCGATTTAGCCTCGTGAGTGTCCTTATCACGAAGGAGTGGTGAATGTCAGACTTTTAGACTCTCAAGTGTTACATCCCTGTTCTAGGTCAACATTTTATTGACCATTAATGTTTTATTAAGCAGCTTTTCTGTATAGACCCTTGGACTTAAATTAATGTCTACCTATTTTTAAATTTATTCTAAACTATGTTAATAACCTCCAGGGTATTTTCATGAATGAAGTAGTAATGATACAAAAGGCTACTTCATAGGAAAAAAAGTGATTACATATGAACACCTTTATAAAATTGTGATGAGATTTGTAGTCAGTTTTATGAAGAGTTATTTTTCAGTGTAACAAGCATAATGTATTGTGTCTGTGGTGTTTAGATGAGAGGTTAGCTTCTAGCTCAGGAGGTATTATCCTGTGCAAGTGTTACTATTGAAGTTCTCAAGATATATTTCTTCTGGCTTTCTTTTTCATAATTACATGGGTGAGGATGTAAGCTTTCAAAAATATACCTTGGTGTTACGATTTTCCATTCATGCAAATTGGAGAATTGGAGGACATATTTTCCTGCTCTATTTCCAACCGAAGTTCAGTGCAGCATGTCTGGATAGGTTCCATTTGGTGCTATGACCTGCATGAATGGAGGGGAGGCTGGGGTAGAGCAGGTGCAGTTGTCCGATGTTTGATTCTCCTTGTTGCTGGCATCATGGAGTATGTGGTTACATGTGAAAATCACTTTGTAGAGATGTCAGGGGAGTCTGTGGATATATTTGTGACTGAGCACAAAGAGACATGTTTCTGCTCCCCTTCTTGCTATACATTGGTGACCTCAACCCACTGAGTTGTGATGCTGGGGAATTAGAGCAGATTGTTGCCTTGTTTGAAGCTCTTGTAGTCTGCTCACAAACTGCTGGGATGAACTTCCAAACCAGGCACAGTTATGGGAGGAAAGGACTTATTGAAGCTTCAGATCCAGGGAAGTTCTATAATGGTAAAAGAATGTGGCCCCCTTTCACAGGTCCAAATGGAGAAAGAGAAGCCATCACCAACACCACACACACACATACACACACACAGCAAATAGGCGGGTAGAAGGAAGAGGAGACAGTTCCTTCCCCTCAAGCTTCCTTGCATCCTGCCAGCTACTGAGAATGCCTCTCACTCTGCAGAAGGGACCTCCTCCTTTAGTTAATCCTTCCTGTAAGCAACATCAGAGACCCACTCAAGATTACTAAACAGGTCAAGTTGACAACAAAACTTAACATCATATCAAGAAATTGTCTGGAAGAGAGTGCTTCAAATGCATGCCATATGATTGGATTACACATATTTGTCAGATATCTGAGTTGTTTCTGTTGACTCTGATAGTTTCCTTTAGGTAATATTTATTTCTTGACAGAAAGACACTGAGGATGAAGTACGAGACATAATCCGCAGTAATCTCCATTTACAAGGCAAGGTAAGCCTGCTTTTATCCCAAAATGTATATAATATTTATGAATTAATCTCCCTTAATAATAATCAAATAATCATACTTTTGCCATTAAGATATTGAAATTTTTATTATTTTAATCAATTATCCTATTGGCAAATCCATTTGTAATAAAAATTTTAAAAGGGCTAAAGAGATGGCTCAATGGATGGAATGTTTGCCATATAAGCATGAGGTCCTAAATTCAGATGCCCAGCACCTATCTAAAATTCCAGGCATAGTTAACACACCTTTAATCCCAGCACTAGACAGGCAGATGCAGGGAAATCCCAGGATTCGCTCGCTAACTAGTGTAATCCAATTAGTGAGCTCTACGTTTGAACTCACTGAGAGACCCTGTCTTACAATAATAAGGTGAGGTGTAGTATAGGAATATATTTGAAATATACTTCTGACCCCTGAATGCATGAACACACATGCAAAAATGTAAAAAGGAAAAATGGTGCATTCTTAAAATAGAGAATCATAAATTGTAAAATTTTGAAAAAATATAAAGATATTTAGTTACATTGTAGGATTTGAGATAACTGGAACTAGGTATAAATTGTAAAATTTTGAAAAAATATAAAGATATTTAGTTACATTGTAGGATTTGAGATAATTGGAACTAGGTATTTATTACAAAGTTTTTTTAAAAAATGAAAATTTTCCTTTGTGGTGAGGAACTATGTATATTTAAAAATCAGTAATGTGTGGGTGATATTGAGAAT
The DNA here is from genome assembly GCA_004024765.1 of Zapus hudsonius. Lineage (NCBI taxonomy): Eukaryota > Metazoa > Chordata > Mammalia > Rodentia > Dipodidae > Zapus > Zapus hudsonius. The sequence goes on along the minus strand of PVHP010000353.1, from coordinate 47,452 downwards.
TACTATAATAAGTAGACTGAATTAGCCCAAGGAGAGGGATTTATTTAGAAAGAAAATGTGACAGAAAACCAACATAGTCCCTGCTTTTGTGTTGTGGGTGAAGGTAATGTTTACAGTACTTTTTCATTAGTTTGATTTTTCAACCAATGAATAAATCATTCTTTTTGTATGTCATCTAAGTCATCTGACTGTTACTAGGTATGCATGCCTATGATTCCAGAATGAGGAAGGCCACATTGAGAGGATTTCAAGTATGAGGCCAGCCTTGGCTACAAAACAAGACCCTATCTCACAAAACAAAAAGTAGATAGAACAAACAAAACCAAGACATAACAAACAAAAGTCTGTTATTTGTTTGATGCCTCTGTGTGTGTGAGTAGTTGTATAGGAAGGACCATGTGTGTTCAGGTGAAAGTGCAGAGGCCAGAGAACAACCCCAGGTATAGTTTCTCAAGTGCTGCTCACCTGTTTTTTTGTTTTGTTTTGTTTTTGTCAGACTGTTTCTCACTGGTCTGAAGCCCACCGAGTGAGTATGCTAGATTAGTTGGCTAGCAAGTCCCATCATCTGTCTGTTTTGGTCTCCCCACACTAGGGTTAGAAATGCACCCTGCCACACCTGCCATTTTTATATAGGTTCTGGGGATCCAACTCAGGCATTCATGATTACCCAGCAACCATTTTTTTTCTACTGAGCTCTCTCCCCAACCCCTATTATTGACTAAGCCTGTTTGCTTCTATGATAATGTCTCTTCTGAGGATATTGTCATTTGTGAAAATGTTGATAAATCACTAAGCGTTCCTTTAATATGTTAAAATGTCTTTTCCTAAAGATCCAAAGTTTTAAATTCTGTTCTGTAGCATTTAGGAGTATGATCCCACAAAGATCATACACACCTTTACCATTTTCACAATATACATAAGTTTTCAGAGCAAATTTCCTATGAGTTCTGATGTGTCCAAATCCACATTTCAGTTGTAGATGTATTCAGAGTAGATGAATTCTCACTAGAGTATAATCTGGTTTTTAGATAGTTAAAAACTAACAACTTGGCAACATAACCAAAAGCAGAAGTCCAGAGACACTTAAGATCTCAATAATAAAGTAGTTTACAGCAGACTCACCCACCATGGCTCAGGGAACTGAGCAGAAAAGGGGAAGGAAAGATTTTTAGAGCCATGGTGGGGGAGAATATCCAGAGACATTGTCCACCTCAACAATAGCACACCAAGATGGGGGGAACTGGCTACCTCTTGTGTTATCTATAACTCCCTACCCCATGGACTATTCTAGTATTCGCACTGAGGAGGGTCCCCAGTGGGTGGGGGAACAGAAAGAAGGGAAATGAGGGTACCATCACAAGATTTGCTCCTACAGTGTATCTAATTATTGAAAACAAAGATATAATAAAATAATAACTTGGATATTTTAAAAACTGTTCATAAAGCTCTGGTAGAGTACACCATGAGCTTTTCTACCATTTAATGAGAGAAATGAAAGGTTTTATATACATGGGTGTTTGAAGACATCAGTGAGGCCCTGAAAGAGTTCCTGGGGGACCCTAAGCCATACTTAGAGAAATGCTTGTGTAGTATGACCACTACTGAGTTACTTCAAGAGTCTATATTCTTCTCTGGAATTGGTCACATAAAAATGGTTGTGACTTAGATAACCATAAAAAAATTGTATTTAAATCTGGTATTAGGCCCAGAGCAGAAAAAGAAACATAATCAATATTTGACCTAAAAACACATATAAAACATAATGCATGAATACATATTCATTGTGACATTTTAGTCTATATTTTCTTAGTCTAAGAATGCAACATACATTTTGTTGAGACATATAAACCAGTGCAAAAAATGTATTACTTCCTTCTTAGCTCCTTTCTCAATACATTTTCTTAAAATTGAAGAGTCAATAATCCTGAGGCCAGAGGAATAATTTTATGTTAACAAATATAAAACTTTTTGTTGAATATGTGAGAAGCATTTAGAATTTAGAAGTACTAAATAAGCATACCTTAAATGAAAAAGAGAGGAAAGTATTGTATCATATAAAAGTATTTGCAAGTCATTTGACACGTCAAAGTTCTAGCTCTGCCTCTAAATTAAAGTTGCTTCTGTTTTCTTAGAAGTTTTGACATTTTAGATGATACCCATTTGTTTATGTTTTATAAGTTTCAGTTTCAATGCTCAATCTAAAGTAGAAGAGAAAAATAAAGGGACTGCTTCACTCATTTTAAAAAATATTTTATTTATTTATTTGAGAGAGAGAGTAAGAGATGCAGATAGAGAGAGAGAATGAGTACACCAGGGCCTCCAGCCACTGCAAATGAACTCCAGACACATGCATCACCTTTTGCATCTGGCTTTATGTGGGTACTGGGCAATTGAACTTGGGTCTTTCTGCTTTGCAGGCAAAGGCCTTCACTGCTAAGCTATCTCTGCAGCCCTGTGCTTCGCCCATTTTTAATGAAACAGTCTATTTTATTTCTTTGTGGTGATATGCATTCTCTTATTAATGTATTTGTATATGTTAGACTTTATGATTTAATAGTCCTTTTCAAAACACCTATGATTTTACTTATAATTTCCTTTGAGGGCAATTTTTATAGATCTCCATTGAGTTACACGGTTTAAAATATTTATTTCTATAGAAATCACATCTGATGTAAGTTATCTGAGTGTATAGATGAATGTGACCTTATTTCATTGTTTACAAAAGTAAACATGCGGAGATGGGGAGATGGCTGGTCAGCTAAAGGGACTGATTCCTGATCACGCATGTAAAGCGTGTTGCATGCAATGTGGCATGTACATCTGTGATCCCAATGTGCCAACGACAATGGAGACTCTGGAAGCTCACAGGCCAGCTAGGTTGGTACAGCAAAGCAGAAAAAAACAACATGGGAAGATACTTTCTCAAACTAGAAGGAAGGAGAGGACAAACACGGGCTTGTCCTCAGACCTCCACACACTCCTGGTGACATGTGCATGCCCATATATAAACATTCACATCAAACACACCCACACAGACATAAATAACTTAGACACATACACATTAACAAAAATAAACATGTGAATCTTTTGGCACTTAGACATGAACAAGGCAGAGAAAGGTGAAGGGTTGCCTTATGCTTTTATCTCTCTCCAACTCAAACTTAAACCCAAATTGCATCTTCGCTTGTTTAGGGAGATATTCCCAAACACCCATGTGCTAGGTTATCTCTCATGGGTTCTTAGCTTTCTTTCTGGTAGCCTTCATTAGAATTAAGTGCTATTATGGAATTTTCAAAACACAATTTTGTTTTAGTTGAGTCTCTCCTCTCTCCTTAAGTCCCCATCTCACTGTCCCTCATTAATGATGTACATATACATGGTAAAATGATTATGATAGTTAAGCAAATTAGCATATACACTTCTTCAGTTACCTATTTGTGGGTGTGGTAAGAGACTCAAAGCCACTCTTAGCAGGTTCAAGAACACAGTGGCATCTTATTAACTGTACTTAAGATGTAATGTAGGGGATCTGTAGAGTCACCCATCTCATAATTGCATTGACTCAGGCGCTTTTACTGCCCAATATCCATTAGTAACTGTGGGTCCTCTCCCTTTTTAAACGGTCACCTTGTATCTTTTGTACTTTTCTCACTTCTCTGCAGTTGGAAGATCCTGCAATTAGGTGGCAAATGGCTCTTTACAAAGACTTGCCAAATAGAACCGAAGATACCTCAGACCCAGAAAAGACTGTGGAGCGCGTACTGGATATAGCTAATGTGCTTTTTCACCTTGAACAGGTCAGATGCTCATGCAGATTCAATAATAACTGCTGGAACCACCAAAAAATATCTTTAAAACATGTGTATTTAGTATATTCACTATAATGAGCATAAGATTCCAGAATGCCTAGTAGGTAAAAAACATAATTTTGAGCATATAACTATTGGGGCAATCTATAGATATACTATCTCCAGAAATTAAAGCCTTTGTTTAGTTGTCTTTTTCAAACTATTTCTAAAATTATAGATTATTAATATTACATGCTAATCTTTAAATCTTTCTAAAAATATTTAAGTTAAACCTGATTTCAAATATTTTATATGTTTATAACTTTTTCTTATTCATAGCAATCTATTTGTGATACTATATTTTATTCATTTAACATCTGAAGTGTTTTGTTTTGGATTACTTGCTTCACCTTCCACTTTATTAGAGATGTTTTGGAGATCAGGAAAAACTACATTTAGAGAAGAGCAGTACATTGATATCAAAACACCAAGTGAGAAACATATTTTGGCATTATTTTTCAGTTGTCTTTTTGTTCACCCTACCTATCTCATTGTCAGCTTTCTTCTTTTTCCTTTAGCTTCAGAATTTCCAAAGCAGTAACTTTTAAAACATCCTCAAGTAGAGGGATGCTGTCTTTATATGTATGTGTATATTTATAGATACATATATACATATACATACATATATACACACATATACATAATATATAGTATAAAAATTTTGAATCTATTTTTATTTATGTATTTATTTGCAAGCAGAGAGAGAGAGAGAGAGAGAGAGAGAGAGAGAGAGAGATCCGAGAGACAGAGAGAATGGGTGCACCAGGGCCTCCAGTCATTACAAACAAACTCCAGATGTGTTTCCCACTTTATGCATCTGGCTTTACGTGGGTACTGGGAAATTGAACCTGAGTCATTAGGCTTTGCAGGCCTTAACTGCTGAGCTATTTTTCCAGCCCCATATTGTATAAAATTTTTTCAAAACCTTCCATTCCTATATACAATATACCCTGATCCTAATCCCCTCCCACCACCCACCTTTATCTCCCTCCCTTATAGTCCTTCCATAGAATCTCTCCTTTCTAACTAGTTACTGTTCTATTTGATATAAATTTTTTGCCCCATATTATGTAGTCTTGTGTCGATAGTAGAGGTTATATTTTTTTGAAGGCAAACCTTTATAAGCAGATGCTCCACTAGTTTTCACACACACATATCTGGATTTGCTTGTGTAAAATTTGTATCCATTAAATGAAGCTTATTAATATATGTACAATACTGAGGTACACTCTCTTTTGATCATGAAGTCCAGTGAACAAGGGGCCCTGATGTGACCCCATCAGTGTGTCTGAAAGTGACCCTCAGTGACCAGTGACTGGCAAGGTTACTCTATCTGATCTTGAAATAACCTTTTAGATGTGATCTCAGGACATTTGGCACACAAGTGTTACAGGGAATGAATTTTGACTTCCCATCTCCTTTGACTATGTTTGAACATATAATCATAGCTATAATAAATATTTTTCTATGATTTATGCTTTATATTCTGCGAACATCCACTCATGCTTAAAGAGCATGAGGTTCTTTGAAGGTAGTGTTCTTGTAATTTCCATTGATCTTACCTGCTCTTCAAAGGGCAATAATGATTTCAGTGATTTCATTGCTATGTTGTGTATCCATTCATACACACGGTAGTAATCAAATGAAAAGCATCCTCATAGTCCACAGAGCTGTTAACCTGGATTTACTCCTGGTATCACTTTGTAGCTTGGCATTCTTCTCCAAACACTCATCATATTTTAATTAAATAGTAAATGCAAATTGTAATCCATATCCAAATTAAGAGGTTTAAGGTAATGAAGTTTCAAGTAATGTATATAAAATTATAGAGTTGTGTTTCCATAATCATAAGCATATTAATAGGATAATTTAGTTGACAGTATTGGAGAACCAGTATCAGCAGTGTTACTGTACTGTGTGAGTTTGTCAGTCTGCCTGGTCCTCATATACATGCCTGGATTTGCTTGCATGCAATTTAGATATATTAAATGAAGCATATTGCAATTTTATCATATTTTATTATGGTTATTATGCACCATAGAGTGTATATTCATAAGTCTATCCAACATGGTGAATGAAGACATTTTCAGAGTGAGGCTTATTTTACTATACATCTATCCACGCAGTGGGCACGTCACTGAGCAAACTACTACAGAGCTTGTTACATGTAGCAGATACTGATGATTGAGGCACAGCTCTACCAGCTCAGGCTAGATGAGAACATAAGAGAGAAAATGGATCAATGTGTAAATGGTACAGATGTGATGGGCTTAGCACGTCCTGTGGAGAGGTAAGAGGAGTTTAGCCTCTGGGAACTAGGAAGCCAATGTGTCCTGTAAATAGAATGTATGGCTGTAGCACTGAGCCACACAGTGGTGTGCAAAGATATTTTAACTTTCTGATGTCAATGCCAACACAAATGGCTAAGTTAAGCTAAATGGGCTATTGTTTTGTGGTTGAGCACATGTTTAGCAGGCACAATACCCAAAGTTTGTTCCCTAGCCGCAAATTTAGTTAACAAATGAATAAAATAAGGAGATACTTTTTGATTTGATTTTTCTGAAGTATTGGTTGACCTTTATAGATGTATACTTTATAATGTGTCTCTGGCAATTTTTCCCCAAAGCAGACCATATCTGTTAGTGGCCTGAGAATTATGACTATAGCCAGGTTAACACAGCATTCTGCCAGGAGTTATGAAGTGTATCACGGTGTTCACGTCTCAGATCTCCATTTCCCTGATTGATAGAAAAGCCTGCTACTCAAATCTTCCCTCGTGTAATAACTGCTCTGCCAGATGTGGAGTCCAGGTGTTAGCAGGAACCTTTTCTGCCCCATTTATACCTGCATCTCCAGTGCACAGATGCTTCATATGTATCTGTGGACCACATCCATGCTTAGCAGAATGCTGTATCCCTAGTAAAAGCTATCTATTTACAGTCTCCAATTCCAAAGTGAAATCTTCAGCTGGGAAACATTAGATCTCATGGAACAACACTGCCTTTGGTTTCCTTTGCATCTACAGTGTTCTCCACAATGCTCATTTCACCTGATACACCATTGAGAAGACCTGTGAGGTTTATATTTATTAATTAGTTATATTGACCTTATGGAGGATTGAGGGTCAGAGTAGTAAATCACTAAAGATATTGCATTTTTCTAGACCACTATAGTTCAGTAATCCTTAATGTTTTCTTCAGAAATTATTATGTTCATGTTCTGACTCTTTTACTTCAAAGAATAATAACTAAGACTTTTTTTGCTAACATAACATTTTCATTTCTTCCAGAAATCTAAATATTCTGGCCGGGGATATTTCAGTCTGGGAAGTACAGTCCTCCATTGCTTAGAAATTACTAATTAATTTACAAAGCCATGTTGGGAATTGTTTTCTTTCTAATACTTAGAATTAATCTCTTTTTCTTCTTGAAGTTCCAAAAACCATTATTTAATACATAGCCTGCTTGCATTGTTGGCTATAACTCCTGAATTCTCATTTTTCTTCCTCTAACCAAGTAGTTACATATTTTAGCATTTTTTTAAAAAGTCCTTGTACTCACTCTTGAGTCTGTGTTTCACAAAGCCTTGTCATCCATCTTAAATTAAAGAGCAGTAGAAAATTCATAGTCATTGTGTATTGGTGTGGCACTAATGATAAAAATGAGTCCCAGTGGATACACAGATGAGCTAATTTCCGTGTAAACAAAGATACATTCATAAACTATAAAGGACCTACTAAGACAAGTGATTTTAAGTGGAATCCTTTTCCATTTCTTTGATTTTAGAGATGACAAAGCTTCAGGTGTATATACATATATATATATATTTTTAGAAAATGTGCTATTTTCCTTGGGCTATTTCCAGTCTTGCATTTGGGTAACCTTCAGGCTATCGTCTCTACCAAGCTAATTTTAAGGAAATTTGAAATAAATTTAAGTGATGCAGCTGTTTAATACCATATGTTTGAGGATGTAAATATGTATTCATTTGTGCCATTCTACCTCAGGTGGAACATCCTCAAAGATCTAAAAAAGCTGTTTGGCATAAATTACTCTCTAAGCAAAGGAAAAGAGCTGTGGTAGCCTGCTTTCGAATGGCTCCTTTGTACAATCTACCAAGGTCAGAATTTTTAATGTATGTTTAGTAGATTAAGAATGCTAAGTGACAAGAATCAATCTTAATGCTTAATGTAGTACAGTAGCTCGAGAAGAATGCAAGTGACTTATTGGTTGTTGCACTATGTGACATTGTTTTCCTTTGTTCAACCTTTATAGGAAAACCTGACATGTCAAGCAATTGTTAAATCATATATATTGATGATATCTACTTACATGGGTGAGGATGGAATCTATACCACCATTAGGAAATCATTCATTGAAGTCAAATTGTCTTGATTTCAACTCAGACATTTCTCTATTATATGTCATTGATCCATTTACTTACCCAACTTTATTAGAGTTTTCTTTTAATCTGAAGCATGATGTGACCTGCCTTGTGGAGTGTTCATATAATTTAATGGATTATTACATACAGAGTGCCTACAAGTGTGCTGATCACAGCAGATGCTCGCACTTATTAATATGTATATAACAGGTAGCATTCCAGGAAGAACCTGATACTAACCTGATGTAGAAGAATAATGGCCATGAATGTGACAGACCCATTGGTTTCTCTTAGAGGCATAGCAGACAAACTTGTTAACAGAGAAGTAACCTGGTGCCTTCAAGTCTTGTTTGGTGGCCTAGGGTACCAAATTAGCCTGTGAGTTCCCCAAGACACTACATTCTTTTCTACTCTGCAATTTATTCAGGTTGCCTTATGTCTGTGTCAGGTCAGTTACAGCTCTGTTTTGGGAACATTTCTGATCTTTTTGCAAGTCAAATGCTTTCCCCCGTATGTTTCTAGAACACGGTTAGATGCCTGTCATTGTGGCACTTCCTTCATCATTGAGGTTATTTGCCTTTCTTATTATCTCATTTTAATATCCTATAAGCAAATGTGTCTAACCTATGGCCTGCTGGCTGCGTGTGTCCCAGGATAGCTATGAATATGGCCTCACATGTTTGCAGGTGACAATGTCATATTGCAGTGTCAAAAGGTAGGACACCCCTACTATTTGAAGATTTTATTTACAGAACCTTGGACAGTTGACGTACACTGACATTTGGTTATCTCTAAATAGATATATAATATAAGGCAGGGAAAACCACACAAACACAATCAACAGGTAAAATGTCCTACTTTTTCCTTTGATGAAGACACTTGATTCCTTCCTATGATATCACACTCTCAGAGTCTAAAGCATAGTAGCCTCTTCCAACCATGTGCTTTCACAAAGTTCTCTGACCCAATTATGGTGTTACCATAAGCAGAAGAGAATGTTAGCCTTGAATTCATGTTCTCATCCCATATCTCGCTACTCCAATGCAGTTCTCCAAGTCATACCTTTCCCTTAAACTACCTTGGATCACTATCTCTCCCTCTTGGCCACCTTGTCTTGTCCCTTGTGCCTTTTCCCCTGATGTCACAGTATCTGAGAAGTTTCTGTGATGTCCCAGAATGCTAGCTTCAAACCTCCTTCATTTCAGTTGCTCTCCAAACCTAAGACTCCTAAAACACATCCTTAAATTATTCAAGAAATGTAGCTATCTGAACTCAATGATTCGCAACTTCCATGAAGCCTGATCATATCTGTTGTCTAGAAGCTGGAAGCTGACTTTGAGGTCCTAATGCCATTGAGCATATCTGTTGGCATGCCTTTCTCATGTGTAAAGATTTATGGTGATTTCTCAGACTTCTGGTTGTGTTGTCAGGGTCCTATGGATGCCTGCCTACCCACTGTGTCTCCTGCCCCTTAGCCCACTTCGTTATTGCCCATAAATGGCATCCTCCTGTCACTTCCCCTTATTGTCATGAAATTCTTTCATCCTTTCTTATTTCAATCTTACCTCCATCTCACTAAAATCACGCTGAGTGTCACTGATTCTTTAGTACACACTGATCTGTTATTTCATAGGTGGCCTTTTATTATCAGCATTCCAAGATTTCATCCTTATGGGTGTGGTCTCAGAAAACTCACTTTGTCCATTTCAGTTTGGAATCTTCTGAGCCTCCATGTGAAGTTAACTCAGACTCTAGGCTGGGAAGATGGATCAACGGTTAAAGGCACTTGCTTGAGTGAACTCATAGACAAATTCCCCTAGTTTGACATTTATTACAAGCCACATCATGTAATGAGAGCTACAATCTTAATAATACCTAATAGACTTTATAGACTTTATTGTATTTTAAGTATTACAAGCTTAAAATTTAGATATACCTTATTTGCAAATATGATAATCATGAACATTGAAAAAAGTTGAATAATTTTACCAATGTTAGAGAGTTCAGAAATGTTCTGGGCTTGGATTTAATTCCAAAGTCAATACATGACCTGAGAAACTGGCCTCTGTTTGACACAAAGAGTCTCCTGTGAAGAGAGGAATCGAGGTTGGAAGTTTATTTTATTTTATATTTTAGTGTACAGATAATCTAGTAATAAAGTACTATTGAATTCTTTTTCATTTTATAGTTTTAAATCCCTTGTTTGAAATTGTGCTTATCTTTCAGGCATCGGGCTGTCAATCTCTTTCTTCAGGGATATGAAAAGTCTTGGATTGAAACAGAAGAGCATTACTTTGAAGATAAACTGATTGAAGATTTAGCAGTATGTTTTTAATGGGGTCATAGAGTGAAATGATTGGGACTGGAGAGAAAAAGTCAATAGTGAATAGTTGTCTTATAGCTTTGAAGAAAAATTATTGCAATATATTAGTCTAATTTTTTTAAATCTCAAGTATTATGACATTTAATGTATTCTGAAAGAGCTACTATTTGAATTGCTAAGGAATCTCATCAATTTCAAACACTTAATTTAAAATGAACAATACAAGTTCATTTTAATAAAATGTGGTTTAGTTAGTTTCTTAAACTCTTTTTCAAAGTGTGGTAACTTTAAAATCAAGATAAGCCTTAAATGCCTGAACTGTAGAGAAATTATTCTCTTCTGTTTGAAAGTGTGGAAAGAGAGGCTGTGGTACTGGGGCTACATCACCCTGGGAAATGACATCAGCATCTCTCACACTGAGCTTGTTTCTAACCAGCAATAAGCCATCTTTCCACATCTGTTCATATGCACAAGTTCCACAAAAGTGTGCAGAGTAGCCGGAGATTTCAAGATTCCCAATTTAAAGGCCTCTCCTCTGAAAGTGAGTTTGATTCACGCATTATCAATAAATATAAATTGGTGTGATTTTTAAAGTTTAAACCAGATTTGCCCCATATTTTTAAGAGAATTTGATTTGCCTTTTCAAGATGCTTTTAGATAGCTTGTAGAATGTTGTCTCATATCCACAACATCAAGCCATTAACCCTGGAAAGAACCCCCATTGATGTAAAAAGAAAAAGTTAGTCAGAATGGGGAAGTCCGTGGAGACAGAAATTCATTAAGCCATTTTGTAAGTAGGATGAATCAATTCTGCTGACAGTAAAAATTATTAATAATTTTCCCATTGGTGATGTTTTTCTAATAGTAAAATGCTAGTTTTTGTTTTACAAATAATTGGGAGTGAAAGAAATGTGTAAGTATTTAAGCCGTAACTCATCTTGTATTTTTTGCCTGTTTCTCTTTGTTTAAGCAAAGAAAATGTTTTATGCAATAAACATTACTAAGTTTCTTCAATCTTTATACTTGGCCAATAGCATTTTATTGAAAATTGTATGATTTTCCTCCTCAAAGCTCAAATCTCTGCAGAAAATGCATTTCTAGTTAGTTATGTACCTACTTAGAAGAATAACTTTCAGAGTTTTCAAAATTCTATAAGTGATTCTTTTCCAAACAGGGTTTGGTTTTCTTTTTTGGTCAGATTATTAAATACCTCTGTTTTAAACCATATAGTTTTATGCTGGTACTATTATCAATATATAACACCTTCTATTACATTTATATATGCATTGAGTTATGCATTATATAAACATAAAATACATATATACACACATATATATTATATGGAATCAGGACAGAAAATGAAGGAGATTTTCTTTCTTTAACTTGAAGGATTTTTGTATTGCTTACGCTGATTCCTTATGTTGCTCCTGAATTTGAGTGAACATGGCTTTTTGTTTTGTATTGGTTTTGGTCTTTGAGACAGGGTTTTGTTATGAAGACCAGGATGGCCATGAATTCACAGTCCTCTTATCTAACTACCCCAGCCTCCTGAGTGCTAATATATACAACAGCTACAACCAGCTCAAACATTTGTTTTTGTGGTGCTGATGATGGTACCTAGGGCACTGCACATACTAGCAAGTGTTCTACCACTGAGCTACATTTCCTGCCCTTTTTTTTTGAGACAGGATCTGGCTTTTTTTTTTTTTTTTCATTTAGGCTGGACTTGAACTTGTGATCCTCCTGTCTTTGTATCCCAAATTCTGGGATTACAGGTGTGAGCCATCATGCTCACCTTCAACATTGGTTTGAGATGAAGAATTGTATACATTTGTCTTGTTTTGTTTTCAGAAACCAGGAGCTGAACCTCCAGAAGAAGACGAAGCCACTAAGAGAGTCGATCCTCTCCACCAGCTCATCCTTCTGTTCAGCCGCACGGCTTTAACGGAGAAATGGTATGGTGGAGAAGGGTCCCAGCAGACCTAGGAGCAAGAAATAAAGGAATCCTTGTCCGAGTCTTGTCTGTCATGTGTTTGTTTCAATCCATCGTTTTCTTGTGAAGAGTGAGAGCTGTTCACAGACACACACACACACACACACACACACACACACACACACACACACGTCCAGATCAGCAATCTATTTCATTTTCAGCCTTTAAAACCTACCAGTGAGTTCTCCTTTTGCTTACTAGCTGTGCAGCACACTGAACAGTTGCTTTGGGTTCTGCTTATGAAAAGGTTCTTTGTTTTATCTCAAACATCCATTATAAATAGAATTAAATAACTCTAAGCAAATTCTGGTGCCCCCAAATGCATGAAAGCCATTGATGATGACCCCAAATTTCCCATTATATGACATTATATAAGTGGGTCTTAGGAAGACCTGAAGGGCTGAGCGCATTGTCATCTCAACTCGGTAGCTTCCCTGAGATCTCTTTTTAGAGTTCAGCCTATTTTTCTAGCCTTTTGCAGTCTGGGTCATACGAAGTCACCAAAGCCACAAAGGGCAAATCTCTGTGGAGTTAAATAATTTTTTACAAAAACACCCTGGACCAATAATCAGAATACCTCAGCTTCTGCCTGCTTCGGGGTACTGCAGAAACTGTCTCTGTAATGGGGCATTGTGGATGTTTATAGACCCTGTATCTGCCTTCCTGTTCCAGTGAAGAAAGTCCAGTTTCTCTCAGGCCTCACACTTTTCCCATAGTCTAAACCCACATGTGCCTTCTCAGAAGTCCTGTTGTAGGGTCCATGCAGCCTCTTTGTACACTATAACAATATGCATTCTCAGCTAATAATATACTTCATCCTTTCTCTCACAATGTCTCTCTTATGGTTCTCCAACTAACAAATCATCTCACCCCTAAGCATTGTCAGGTAATGAGGTATTTCTCATAAATGTTTTTTTTTCTCATAGCTGAAGTTTGAAACTTCTTAAATAACTTTGTAAATTTTAGGTATTTTGATGGCAACTGTTTTCATGTATTAATGGTTTCCATACTTCTCTAACAGATCAATAAATGTATTTTGTCCTTTCTTAATTCTTAAGAATCCTCATTCTGGCCATCTTATTTTTTATGGTAACATTATAGTTTGCTGAGTCTTTCCATCTGTGTCAAATGATCACCTTTGCTGTCAAAAGCTCTATGTCATATAAATGTGCTTGTTTCATATTTTATAGTTTGGATAAAATTAGTTATGATGTGTGTGTATATATAAATAGACCACTTATGTTTTGATACAAGAAGGCAGCTTCTAGGTAAGTTGGGGACAGCTGCTTAGAGTCTCTCAGACCTTTGGTTTCTGATTCTAAAATATGTTTGAATAATTACTATTGCCTGAATTTTAGACCCATGTAACTTTAAATAAACGTAAGTATTAGAAAGCAACAGCTAGTTATTTTATGCAATGATGATATTTCTACACATGACTTGCCTTGAACTTAAAAACTAATTCTTGTTTCACATGTGTTCCATAGCAAACTGGAAGAAGATTATTTATATATGGCTTATGCAGATATTATGGCAAAGGTAAATTCAGATCTTTCCTGATTTTAATATTTAATTAAAGAAAATTAATTTCACTACATAACATAAAAACTATAAATTTCTGAAATAAAACAAAATACTGTTAATTTGTAGAAATACAAAGTGCATCGTTCTCAACCTTTTGTACTAGTTGCTGGAATCTGTTCCCTGTCTCTAGAAATTGTCATTGTTTCTTATGTTGGTATTTTATTTAAGGGGTGCTCACTAACTTTCTAAACATTCATTCCATACATATGAACTGGACATAAGGGTGTTAGAATTAACTTGCTGAATATGAAGAATATGTATGCTGTATGCACTTTGAGTTTAACATCTGACTGGAATGCAAAATCAAAACAAATAATTATGCTAACACTGATAAGTGAGAGATGACTTAGTATTTAAATGTCCTTGTACCTGCTGGCCCGGGTTTAATTTCCCGACACCAACTTAAGGCCAGTTTGCAGTAATAAGAGGCCCCTATCTTGCAGGAAGGGGAGAAGATGGCACATGCATACCTATATACATTTAGATGAGTAAATAATATAAAACTGATAGGTGGTAGAGAAATGATTGTGAATTCTGGGCCTAGGTTATACAGCACAGTGGTGAGTCTTGCTTTTCCCAGAAGGGCTTAATCTACCTGATTTTGAATCCATCTAATCATACTTTTAACCACACTTATATTTGTCACATCTTTTCTTAACATGCTCAGGGAAATCAAGATGTTGTATGATTACAATGAACTCAACTCCAGCTTTAAGCTTTGGTAGAACTGTCCGTGATAGATACATGCTCCCCAGTTATTTACTAGATACAATGTTCTATGGATGGCCGCTACCCAGCACACTTAGCAGCTTATCTCTGTCGTGAAGTCGTCACAGGCCTGTGTCCTCTGCACATGACATTCACATGCCTGTTATTGCAAATGCAAACAGAGCTCTACATGAAAGAATGAGTGCTGCAAGCCTTTCAGAGTTTATCAGTGAGTGAGTGGAGACCACCTTTCAGAGCTTATCAGTGAGTGAGTGGAGATCACCTTTCAGAGCTTATCAGTGAGTGAGTGGAGACCACCCTTCAGAGCTTATCAGTGAGTGAGTGGAGACCACCCTTCAGAGCTTATCAGTGAGTGAGTGGAGACCACCTTTCAGAGCTTATCAGTGAGTGAGTGGAGACCACCCTTCAGAGCTTATCAGTGAGTGAGTGGAGACCACCTTTCAGAGCTTATCAGTGAGTGAGTGGAGACCACCCTTCAGAGCTTATCAGTGAGTGAGTGGAGACCACCTTTCAGAGCTTATCAGTGAGTGGAGACCACCTTTCAGAGCTTATCAGTGAGTAAGTAGAGACCACCTTTGGTATTATCTTTCCACCTCCATTTCCATTCTCAGAGTCCCATGTTTCATTGAGTAAACTATTTCTCTGATTTGTAACTCTCACTTCACTGTTTATCTGCATGCACTTCAAGTGTGCACTGAGCACATATCCATTATAAGGAGCAGGGTAGAATAGTTGGAGTGATATAATGTCAGTGAATGGGTGAACGGCATCTTTCTACCATAGCTGTTGGTTGATGAGCTTCCTTTGGCCACCATTATAACACAGATTCCAAAGTGTAATGGTAGTGGCAGCTGGGATTTATTAAAAGTTTGTTATTTTTAGATATTTTTATACAAGTGGAAAAAAGAATCCTCTTAAGCCAGATATTCATTCATCTGTGTGTATGTGTATGCATATGTATACAAGTGTGTATGGTGGCCAGAGGACAATCTCAGGTGTTATTCCTCAGGCATAATTATTTTGAGTCAAGGGTCTTTCTCCTGCCACACCAAATGAGGTTAGACTGCTCAGCAAGCCGCAGGTATCAACCTGTATCTGCCACCCCTGGGATTATAACCACACCTAGCATATTTTTTTCTTACATAAATTCTGGGAGATCAAATTCAGGTCCTTCTGCTTTCAAGACAAGCACTTTACCAACTGCTGAGATATCTGCTCAGCCTCCTTCAGATGTTCAGTTTTATTCCAATCTTGACTATGAGACACACAGAGAAGTAACACTCCAGATCAGGGCAGCTAACGGTGGACATCATCACGGTTGACCCAGGCTTTCTGTACTCATCCCATGTTCCCAGGCACCATTCCTTTCTGCCTTCTTAACACACAGAAGTTCCAGCTATGGAAATTAGGCATGCGTGGCTCTGAACCACAGCTCCTTTGGCATTTGGGGAGGAAATTATGGAGTAGTCAGTTTCATCAGTTTTATGTGTAAAGTGATAATCATCAACAAACTTTCGCTTTATTCCTTTGGTGAATTATGATAAAAGTGATTTAGAATTGTAAGGAATTTGTTAACAGATACTGTTTTCTGCTCATTTTAAGCAATGGCTGTCACATATGCCCATGTTAATGCATTGTAATGACAGTCTAAAATGACAGAGCGGGATCCTCATCTGTAAGGTTTGCAGTTGGGTTTAAGTGAGGTAAATGCATGAACATGTAGTATGTGTAATATGAAATGGATCAATGGTGAATATATAATAGCATTTTTATATGTGAATTGTAAAAACACAATGGGTGACATATAATTTTCTTTTAGGTCAGGAATTCAATGAGCATCTCATCTAAGTATTGTATCTTGTATGTCTGTTTAAACAAAGCCAACAATGAGTTAACAGAAATCATTTGGTGTTCATGTTAAATCTTTACATTTTCCCCCTTATCAAATATTTTATTTTCTTCCCCCAATATCAGAGTTGTCATGATGAGGAAGATGACGACGGGGAAGAAGAAGTGAAAAGCTTTGAAGTAAGATGGATCTTTCTAGAATTGCCTTTTCTCGATGTGAAGACATTGTTTCATAGCTTACAAATGACCTTTATGTTTCTTGCTTCATGGCTTATTGCAGCTTATTGTGTCAAGGAACTGCATGTCAAAGCTGGATGGACAAACCTGAGTCCTAACATTTGCTATAGTTGAGACCAAGGAGCATAGAATAGTTGAACAGTAAAACCAAAGCCCATATGTTCAGAATGAGTGTGCCTGAAAACTCAGAGATGAGACTGCCCCCAACCATCTCATCTCGGGAATGTGCTCATCTACAATTGCCAACAGATGTCTGAATAAAATGCTTACTAAACAGTAAGATGATAACAAGTTTCGAATCTATTCCTTTGGTTTAGGATATTATTGATGGGCCTTTACCTCTGCCCACTGAGGTCACTCATTCCTTGCACATATGTAGTAGTGGTTGCCTCCGCGTGGTTTGCTTGCATGAGGTAGAAGTGCGTCTCTTCCAAAGACTAGGTTCTGTTTTATGATTATTTTCTCCAACAATCTCAGCTTTATAATATCTTCTATGATTTGAAGTTATGCTTAATGCTCTTTAGCTAGAAAGTTTAATTTATCCCCCCCCCCTTTGATTATAGTGTCCTTCTGCTTTTTAGGAGAAGAGCTTGTTACTGCTAATTACTACCACATTTATTTTGTTAAGAATAAAGCAGAAGGAAATAGAGAATAGATTATTCTCTTCTTATTAATTTACATACCTGGACTTTGGGCTTGAAGTCTGGAAATATATGAATAGCCAACAATGAGTGTTTTTAATACATGGTGCTTGTAGTCAGGGATTGAGCCTAGAACAATGGGTGACATTTCCAGAAACAAGGTGTATGAGCATCTCTGCAACATTGTAGCCAGTGTGCAAAATATAGACAAACAAATTCATTGAAGAATAACTCATGACTATTGCTGGCTGAGAAAAATACCTTATGTGTAATTTCCTGTAGGGTGCTATAATCATTTCTAATGTACATGTGCTCTAGTCTCAAATCTATCTTTACTGTTTGGAGACAGATAAACTAGAATGATCCATGATGGCATAAAATAATGCTTTCCTGACGTGCATACCATGTATGGGTTACTGGTTGTTTTCAGAGCAATTGTTTATTGCTATTTTGCTTCTTGTCCTCATCCTTCCTTAAGGTCACAGGATCCCAACGCAGCAAGGTAAAACCATGTGTATGTGTGTATTTGTCTGGGTCTGAGTTTCAGTTTCTTGTGACATTTACCTTTATTAGACCCAACATCTTGGACTCTTTTGAAACAAAAGGTCTTAAAAATCATTCTGCAAGCTTGTTGCTCCAGTGTGGTTGGTCTCTTCAGTGTCCTTGTTTTCTTCTTGTTGAGGTTTAAGTGAGTCATACTTTGATTCTGTGTCCTCCATGATAACTATGAACTGTGTACTATGTGGGATAAGATTCCACGTCTTCAGTAATGAACTTAACATCCAGACGCTTCCAAGTGTAGCTGCCACCCTTATCGCTCTTGTTTTTTTTTTTTTTTTTCCTATAGCAGTTGCATTATGTGAAAACCAGCATGGTGAATGTTACTAGTAAGGTAGAAGAAACGTTTACTTTTTTGTGCTGTTGATCCTTTAAGTATTACCTGGAAAGAATACATACCATAATTGTAGTATTGAGTTTTGGCTCTTCACTAAGAGGAAGGAATAGACTATTATTTCTATTTCTTGATATTTTAAATACCGGATCTGGAAATTTTGCGAAGACAAAACATTTTAATCTAGAATTTTAAGATATTTTAATTTTGGTATGGTTCCTGTTTCAATTTTATTTTCATGAGGCTATCTGAATGAAAAAATTATCATAAATATTTCAGAGAGGTGATGTTCATAGTGGTTTTTCATTTAAAAAAATGAACCTGGACTATCATGAAGAATTTATTTAGAAGAAGTAAATTGCAGTATTTTTAACTCACTGTTATAATTTGGAGGGATGTATATTTCTTATTACATATCTTCCTATTTGTAAATTTTGAAATCTAGGTGCTTGAAGGTATTTTCAGACTTAGCTCCAATCTGATGAATGTTTAGATGCATACAGTGGCCATAGCACTTATGTATGGGCTTCATAATAAAAATGGCTCATGGGGCAAAGTGGTGCCATAGGAAAGACTCCTTATTCAAGAGGACATCTGGGAATGGCAAACAGTGTGAATGTGGTCTTCAGGGTATAGGATTCTGGTTAGTTCTAGGACAAGCGTCAAGCGAGGAGGTATGGAGCCTGAGCAGAGAGAAAGGGAGTGTGCCTGTGGACTTAGATTGTAGGCAAGTTCACATAACAGTGTTCACATAACAGTATTAATCCTCAAATAGGAGAAGTGGACCAGTCGCTCTGGAGGTCACATCCTGAGACAGGATTGTAAAGCTGCTAACAAATGTCACAAATTCATAGGTTGAACGCAATGGACCATATTTGGGGATTTCCATGTCCTCACCAGTTGTTTTCACTGATTTTCATGTGGTTTCAGATGGCAGCTCATAATTCATGCCTAATGTTATAACATGCTACTACTCCTTACTCCATGCATGCTGTAGGAGGGATGTGAAATCTTTCAGAATTGAAAAAGACAGTCATAGGTTATCAATCACTTATGAAAATCACCTTTTGTGATTTTCAACGCAACAAAATGATGGAAAAAATTTTAACCATAAAATCAGTTTCTTATTTTTCTTATCAATTTCATAACCTACCAGACTTTGAGATGCCTGGTTGATTAGTTGATATAATTTGCATGTGTTGGAATCAGTTTCTCATTGCTGAGACAAACATCCAACCAGAAGCAGCTTGTGAAAGAGGAAAGGGTTTATTTAGGCTTTCCAATTCCAGGGGAACACCATCAATAGCAGAAAAATATGGCTCACTTCTATAGATCCAAGCAGAGAGGCATCACTACCAGCCAGTACCACAAAACCATCAGAGCTCAAACTGTTCTCAGCACACCTAGTAGGGCCAGACTGCAAGATCTGCCCCCTAGTAACATACCTCTCTTCCTCA
This sequence comes from Zapus hudsonius, assembly GCA_004024765.1. Taxonomy (NCBI): domain Eukaryota; kingdom Metazoa; phylum Chordata; class Mammalia; order Rodentia; family Dipodidae; genus Zapus; species Zapus hudsonius. Next base: position 27,517 of record PVHP010000353.1, on the reverse strand, counting down.
GCAGAGCTCTACCTATTGGAGACTCAAGTTTCCAGCTCAATCTTAATAAAAGACCTGAGTCTATAGGGCTATACATTAAACCACTATAGCATTTTCCCCAAGTAGTGGCATTTTCCATATAAGTTACAATAATTGAAATGTTACTTGGCAGTTTTAATAATTTGTAGAACAAATGATATAGAGAGGATAAAATGTACACTAAATGCATTTTATTTTTCCACTGGTGTATTATTAATATTTGCTATAGTTTCTACTCAAATTCTTCATTACACATTCAATAAAGACATTGAAAAGAGCAGAAGAGTAGTTTTATTAGGAAATACAGTACTATAAGAAAATTTTCAAACAGGATATAGGAAAGGTTACATGGAAAACAGCAAATAGGAACTCACCTATACGTTTTAGTGACTTGATACCATTATGACTTTTCTTTTCTAATATTATCATTTAGTTCCATTTCTTCTAGAATATAACACAAATAGATTTGTTGTTTACTACTTATCAGATAATTTATTGAATATTTGACTATTTAGTTTTTTGATCTGTGGTTTCTTCATTATGAAAACCATAAAAATAACAGTAAAATCAGCATTAGCTAAAAAGGAAGAAGTATTTTATTAAAAGGCAATAATAATAATTGAGTTTTGATAATAAATTAAGGTTTCATTCATCAATGCAAAACCCAAGTTCCTGGCACTGGAGCTGGTAAGCAACAGAATAGAACACTAGATTTCTTCTGGGCCATCTTTCTCAAATAGGAAGTCATTTGCATCTTCCATTTATTTCTCTCCACCGTCTAATTCAAAGATTAATTTTCTTTGCTGGGTGTGGTGGCACACGCCTTTAATCCCAGCACTTGGGAGGCAGAGGTGGGAGGTTTGTGGTGAGTTCAAGGCCACCCTGAGACTACAGAGTGAATTCCAGGTCAGCCTGGGATAGAGTGAGACCCTGCCTCGAAAAACCAAAAATAAATAAATAAATTAATTAATTAATTAATTAAAGGTTAATTTTCTTATGTGTATTTTGAAATAAGGACAATTTCTTGTGTCATAAATATTAAGTGTGCCCATGACAGAGCCTTAATTTTATAATGCAAATTTAGGGGGCTACCCTATTTTTTTTTTGACATGTCCCAGATTTAACTAAAAATGACAGACTAGTATCTGGATCACGATTCAAAATATATGACACAAAGTCTGGATGAATCTATTTAGAAATGAAGTAACTTTAAAAAAATATTTTTATTTATTTGCAAGCAGAGAGAGAAAGAGAGACAGATGGGGAGAATGGGCCTGCCAGGGCCTCCAGCCTGCAAACTCCAGATGCATGTGCCACTTTGTGCATCTAGCTTTATGTGGGTACTGGGGAATCAAACCTGGATCATTAGGCTTTGCAATGTCTTAACTGCTGAGCCATCTCTCCAGCCCTAAAAATAAAGTGTCATAAGGGATAATATTACAGAGCATTACCCAGTGATGAAATACTTTCAAACCCTCAAAAGTTCTTATTTTGAAGAATTCCATTTTTGGTAATTCAAAAGAACGAATTGGCTATAAGAGGTACTGTCCCTGTTAGTTACATAATTTGAAGTTTAATTAGGTGTATTTATTAAAAAGTACCCTTAAATGCCTACAATTTAACATATAGTTATGAATAAAAACTATTCAAGTATTCCTTGTCTCAAAAAATAAAATTTTTAGTTGCAAACCATACAAGTTATATGCTTCTGGGCTAATGTGTTACTACTAAATCGTAGATGAACAAAATGTCATCAGAGATGTCTTGGGGTCTGTCAATTATGTATGCAGCCTTCCAGTTTCACTTCTCTATATGAAACTGTTAATCTCACATAATGTATTAAACAGGCTTCTTAGAAAAGAGAAGCCACTGTCTCTCACGCTAGCCCTTCATTGGGTGTGTCCAATCCCAGGGAAGTAAGAGTATACCCGGCCTTGAGGTCTAGCTGGTACAGTGTTGTGCACACTGTTCCATCAGTAGTGAATGTCCTGGGTGAAAAGTGGTGATGTAGCCAGCTTTCCAGAGAGATCGGGCATTCCTAAGGCCATTTTGGTTCAGAAACAAGCCAATAATCTAATGCTCAGTTAACAAAAGGTATTTAGGTCAACGTGGAGTGCTCACTTTCATAATGGGAAAGTTCCCAGGAAGCTGTCGTTTCCTTTTTATATGATAACTCATGCATGTGAATCTGAGGACCTAATGTCAATCTATATAGAAATGAGTATTTAAAGCTAGAATGCTACAGTTTTTATATGTACAATGAATAATTTGACTTCATGCACTTCTGTTAAAAAATAATCCCAGTTGAAGCTTTGACTTCACCAAGTTATATATAGTAAATCAGAAAAGGCAGAGTCGAGAGCATAGACATTCAGAACTCCCTGTGTTTATAATCCCAGCTCCACCCCCTTCCTGTGTGTTTTAAGTTTTAATTCCCCCTGTCTACACAGTGGGACAAATTATAGTATCTACTGTATGTGTACTAAATAAGAAAATACATGTAAGGGTCCTGAGAGTACTGTATGTCACATGACAAGACTAGGAAAATTTCTATTATTGTTATATTTAATAAATTTCATGTTTCCCAGTTTGAAACCATCAAAGAAGTTCATGGAAAGAAACTTGTACATTATAGTAAACCCAGAATAATACATGTGGATTCTGACCTGTGTACTGGGTGACTTTCAACAAGTCACAGTGTTCAGCCTCATGTCTCAGCTTCTTAGAATTAAGAGCTTTATGCTAAACATTCCAGGGTCATGTCCATGTTTAAAAATCCTTGGGTTTGCTATTTTTGGACATGAGTTCTTTTTACTTCTAGAGCAATTCCACATTGTTTTAAATCTATAGGTTCTGAAAAAGATGTGGAAGAATGAAAAGAAAATAACTTTTCCTTTTATAACAGTATCAAAATAAAATGTTACATAGAAAATAATATCTAATATTAATATATGCAAATGCATCTCTCTGCCTTTTACTAGTTTGACATTTGAAATATGACATAATTGTACGATGAAATAAGATACAGGAAAAATTATTAAAACTGTGGTAGCTTGAATGTATGTCCCCCATAGACTCAGATGTTTTATTGAAGCTTATAACTTGGGTCTCTAGCGGACAGGCTGAGGAGGTATCACTGGGAATGGATCCTGGGGTCCAGCACTAAGGTTTCACAGCACAAAGGTATGCAGAGAGGTCTGAGCTCTGACAAATTTTTTGTGCTTGCTACTTTTGGTATTTGCTGGCTGGTGGTGCTTGGATTTACGAAAGGGAACCAGTTTTTTTTTCTACCATAGATGGAACCTCTCCTGGAAGTGTAAGCTTGAAATAAATCGCTTCCTCCCATAAACTGGTTCTGGTTTAAATGTTCATCCCAGCAACATGATGCTGACTAGTACAGACTACAAAGGAGAATCTTTTCATAGTAAAGTTAATTCAGAAGCAAACCAATACCATGCTCTTGCTAGTTTGCTATGTCTACTGTCATGTTTAAGTCTAAGCTATCTAGTAGACAACTTGAAATGACACTAATTTAATACTTCATTAGATCACTAAATAAAATTAGTCTGCTGGTTTTGGGTAAACTCAACGTCTTGAACATAATAAATAATATGTTAGCATTTATTCCTGAGGATAAAAGATAATATAATGAAAAAAATCTCAGCAATTCCATCAAAATCCCTATGTCTGCACAAGTGCGATCTGTGGATGGATGAGTCTAGAATGGGTACCAAGTACGTGGTAAATTGGAAGGAGTACATGCATCCTTAAGACAGTGTATAGAAAATTCTTCCAGCTAGATAGGTCACCTTTTCTGGGGCTACATTAAGAACCTAGGATACAGTAGCTTGCCCAAAGATGGTCTGGAGGAGGATTAAGAACCATGTATGAAAACTGAGAATCCCAGAAAATAGAGTTCAAAAGGGGGTCCCAAAAGTAATGAGTTGTTCCAATTTACTTAAAGACAAAAGTTATTCTAACTTCATTTCCCACAATTAATATGCCATCCTTATATTCATAATATGTGTTACTTTCATCATTGAAATGACAAAATACCTGAATAGAGCAGATTATGGAAGGAAGGACTTATTATGGCTCACGAGAAGGGAGGGGAAGAATGGTGGCAGGGGCCTGAGGCATCTGGTCACATGGTGTCCATAATTAGGAAGCAGAGACAGATGCACGGTAGTGCTCAGCTCACTCTGTTCTTTTTATCCAGTCTAGGCATGGTGCCTACCACTTCAGTGTGGGTCTTCCCTTCACAGTTAAACTTCTTTGGAAATGCTAGGTGATTCAAAATCTACTCAAGAGGGCAACAATGATTCCACATTACCTAATTGAAACACAGTTTAATACTATTAGTGGTCACCTTACTCTTCATTTTCTCTCTCTCTCTCTCTCTCTCTCTCTCTCTCTCTTTCTTTCTTTCTTTCTCTCTCTCTTCCTCCCTCCCTCCCTCCCTCTCTCTCTCTCTCTCTTTCTCTCTCTCTCTTTCTCTCTCTCTCTTTCTTTCTTTCTTTCCAGTTTCCTGGAATACATAGCACTTGGCTTCTGTATTCAGAAGGCATTTTACACAAACACAAACACAAGTAGGAAATAAAGGCTTATTTTAAGTCAAGTTTGTGCTCATGATAAGCCTGTGTTCTGATGGTTAGCTTTTCCAGTTCTGATTTTAGAGCGATCCTTCACTCTTTTATGCCTCATTAATGGAGATTCTTTTCAAGGTATATAATACATTTTGCCCACTGGGCCCTAAAAGAAACTTTCAACTCTACTGGTTTTACTGTTTAACATAGTTCTAAATTAGTTCTAAAAATGCTGAAGGCGAGGGAAAGGATATTTCACTGAAAATGCAAATGCATGTGCTATTTGAAGGAGTGACCTAGAAAAATACATTGCCATACATACCTTAAGCCCCGCCTTATGAGCCTCGGTCACATTAACTGAAGTTCTCGTTTCTTGTTGAGGATTTTTCTTGTCTGCATATAGTTTTGAGTAAAATCTTTTTTTTTTCCTTTTCTGGTTTTATGAAATACAGAGCCTCATAAACTATGCCCATCCTACTGAGCAAGAGACTTCTTGGAGATTGTTATTAGCATTTGGAAGTGCAGCCACACAGAAAACGGGTGATAGTGAAAGGTGCAGATAGAACGCCAAATGAGCTACAACCCCAAAATTCACAATTATTATCCATCTGTGTTACTGTGATTCAATTCACAATTATTATCCATCTGTGTTACTGTAATTCTTTGAGCCCATTTGCCATTCACTTCAAGGAAGCTCAGTCAATTTCCACAATGTACTAGCTTTGTTGCACTTCAAACTAACATAACCATTTTTAATGTTTCAAGTTGTGATCACCAATTACATGGTATGTTATTTAATTCTGCTTTTACTCATTCAAATTTTCTGAGACACAAGCTAAATGCTATATACTAGGTATAGTCCAATATACACATACTGGTTATGCTATATATTGCTATATAGTCCAGTATACACATACTGGTTATACTATATATATACTGGTTTTGTGGTTTCAACAGAGAAAAAAGCCATAGCGTCCATCCTCATAAATTTATTCTAGCAAACTCCATATACATTTATTTAATTATTTAAACATATTTTGGAAAACATAGACCATTTCAAAAGGTTGTTCTCTCCTAAGTGTTTTCCTGCAACTGTGAGTCACGTCTTTATAATTATGACTAATCTAAAGTTTTGGAAACAGAAACAAAAACATGGTTAGTTGAAGTAGATTTCACTCCTATCATAGTTCTGTTTCTCCTTAATATGTTGCAAACCAATTTATTTGTGGAATCCACTCTTTTCATATTTGTGTTCATGCTTATCCAATGGAATCTGGGTTTTGTCTCTTCGGTTGTTGTTGCTGGTATTGTAGATTCAACTTCACTGTGGAGTCGAAGATCTAAAAGAAGACTATGTGAAGTTGGCACATTATTAAATAATGGGAGAGATTGCTTAAAAGAGTACAATTCTGGAGATGTGTTTGCTTAGATTATAGCTGCTTCCATGTGCAGTTTGAGGAGCAAAACATGAAAATCTTGTTGAAATCTTGAAAATATGATACGATGCATGGACTCCAGGTGTGACAGCCTGAGCCCCTGCTGCCCAGGTGTTCACAGGACTGAGAAAATCCTTCAGATGCAATGTGGCCTTGTGGGCTGTTCTCTGATGAGTATCTTCTCATCTTTGTTTTGGAGATAACTCTCAGTGATCAAGGAATATTTGCAATTAATTCTTATGTCAATATTTTTCTCACATAAGGCAAGTTGCTGAAGAAGCACCTGCATTTTATTTTTTCTTCAGACATTTATACTTACACTCCATCAGATATGAAAGTTTGACACACTTTTAGACAAATAGGATCCTCAAAATACACTGGTACACTTAGAATACTGGAAAGATGCATGAAAATCCAAATCATGGAGCCTCTCTTGTTTCCTTAATCAAGAAAGTTATCCTTGGGATAACTAAACTACAGGTCAAAGGCACAAGAGCATTTATGTAAAAGCTTTAGGTAGATTAAGCAGAATCAGCAGTGGGTGGAAACTTTGTTTTTGCAAAGGTGTGTCTTATGTTCCTGAGAAAGAGGGTTTTGAAAGTCTACCTCCAGCTCTGCGCATGATAATGCCCACCTGGCATCCAAGTCCTTGGGAGGCTGAGGCAAGATGTTAGTTACAGGGCAGATTTGGTTATACAGGATGATGCTATCTGAAATAGAAAACAAACAAACAAACAAAAACATTTAGGTATTCTTAGGACTTCTAATATGCAATATGTTTGGTAGGAAGGTATTTCTCCATGCATTCCATTACTTAATTATAAGAAATCTTCTTGTTTTAGTTTTCTGGACTTTTTTCCCTTTTTTGTTGTGATAAAATTTCCTATTGAAAAATTAAATTATTCATCCACAAATATTTTTCCAAAGACTAAGCACTAGAAAAATAATACTATATGGTTCTTAAGATTGATTCCCCCAATTCAACAAACACAAAATTCAAGAGAGAGGGTGACCTGGTTCTCCTTTATGAAGTAGGTTCAATTCTGTTTGTTTATTTATTTGCCTCTAGATCAATATTTCACATTGGTCCAGATTTTTTTCCCAAAGGATTCTTGTTACTTCTTCAAAATATTTATAACTATTGAAATTTATTTGCAAGATAAGAAAAACAAAATTGGTCTTTGTCCAGAGTTTAAAACATGGTTATTTGATATCCAATTGATTTCTTGGGTTTCCTGGGCATATGTACCAAGTGTGATTTCCATTGAAGAGGATAGTTCACTTTGGATTGATTTCTCAAGTTTCTCTGGTGAACTTCCCACTTTTAGAGGACAAATGTCAGATCTTTGCTCTGTGTTTTCTCCCTTTGAGTAGATGGCTCGCTGTTATCTTCTGTCTTTGTGGTTTTCTGAGGTCCATCTTTGATTGTTTGTCAGAAGATCAGTTCATCTGGCTCCCTTGCCTCTTTAGTGGGTGAAAATTGACAAGACAGTTCCCCAAGGGAAGGATTTCTTTTCTTATGGCTGTCTTCCTGAAAGACTCTTTCACCAAAGGAGTCGGCTAAGTTTCTAAAGCCATGGTACCATTTTTCAGCTTTGGCAATGGGAGAAAAGAAAAAGATTGTTGGGTCTAAAAGGAAGAATCAAATGTTGATCATCACTGTTCAGCAGCCACTGAAGAACAGCCGAAGGGGTCCTCTGTCAGTTCTCCTGACGCCGTGTTGAAATGACAGCATGGTTCTGTGTGTCTGTGTGGTTTTGTTTCCGTTTCGTTTTTGACTTCCCAGGAAGAGGTTTAAACATGAAGGCAAACCTTTCAGGAGTTAGCATGGCTTACATAGAAGCAAGCTGCCTCTTTTATTTTTCTTTTCTCTGCTTCCATTTAGGCCTATCACCTAATTTAAGAAAAAAAAAATTAACCACAGGAGCTTTAACTATAGTGTGAAAAAAAAACACCCTGATCAATTTTGTTTTCGCAGCACGATATTATCAAAGATTTAAGAAACAAATTTGCCAGCCTCGGCGAGAACTCTCTGGTAACAGCATAAATGTCTGTGTTGGTTGCTTTTGATTTAAAGGTTTCTTTCTTTTTCATCCGTTTGAGCCCATTTCTTCCTCGCGCCCTCCCCCCTCCCCACTCCTTAAATTCACTTTATTTTTTCACATTCTGTAACTAGCAAGCCTTCATTTTTTAAACCTCTTCCATCTTTCAATGTCTATTCTTTTGTACTTTGGATGGAAAGTTTATAGCAGCAAAGCTGTCATTCCGGCTACTGCTGTACCTCCTACTGCTCTGGGCCATACTGTTTGGTCATTGTGATTCCGGACATGAGGCTAAGTTGAGCCTTTCATGTCCCAGTGACTGAGCTTCTCTCCCACACCATCTGACGGACGCGCTGTCCCAGGGCTCTATGCAACTTCTATTCTGCCACTTATACTGCTTAGTTCCGTCTCAATTCTGCAGTCAAAGTCACCTGGATTGCTCAAGTGAATGACCATACCAGCCTTGAACTTGCTGTGCCTTTATATTTTTTTTCCTTTTGATTTCCTTCTTTATGTTTGCAGTGGTAGCTTAAGTGGAAAAGAACAGCACACACCAGCCATTGCTCTAGCGGCACCATGCAGTGAATACAAAATATAAAGGCACATGGCTTCTTTTATTCTTTGTGGGGGTGGAGGGGTGAACGGGAAGATCTGTATCAGAAGTCTCCGACTCAGTTGAAGCCAACCTTTTTGAATCCATATCAGCTTTCAATTTTGTTTAAATGCCAAGACGTCTTAGTTTAATGCTTTATTTATTGTATTTTTTTCTATGATTCAGTGATAACTTGCAACTCAAGCCATTTGCTGAGCAGTATCAAGTTATGGCCATGACCTAGGATATTACCAAAAATAAATGTGACCAACTTATGCACAAATGTATCAATCGGAATGTGCAAGTTTCAATGATGAAGTACCAAACTGTGATACAGGCTTTGGACGAAATATTTCAATTGAGAAAAAGCCATCCTGATTAACCAGTACCCAAAATATATTGGGAAAAATATAAAGGGAAAAAATAAAACCAAGAGTTGAATATGTTTCTATCTGTTTGATAACATTGTTGGTGTTGAAATGGTCCATAATGTTGTCATAGAGCCCATACATGAAGAGATGACTGAAAATTTGGTCTATTGCAAGCTGCTGTGGTTACTGATAACTGCAACATAAATGGTTGGGATTTGTGTTCAGGAGAAAGAAATGGAGAAACAAAAGCTTCTGTATCAGCAAGCCAGACTCCATGACCGTGGAGCTGCAGAGATGGTCCTCCAGACAATCAGTGCCAGCAAAGGTGAGGCTCTTTCCTGTGTTTAGTCCTTACTTGCTAAGTGCCTCCTCACTCCACTGCCACTGATACTTCGGTCCATGAGGATATCTGCTCATTACTGTCAGGTTATGGGTCCCAGCTCTCATCATTTATGGAGTCCATTTTTTTCAGCCTCACAGAAAAGATCTCTAGATACTAAGCATTAGAAACTGTTATGAATAAGGTTTAGTAGAGTGATCATATGAATCAGAGTTTGGCAAGCTTTGTCTTTAAAGCTAGTGTATTCGTTACTTGGATGTCGCTGTGACCTAATTCCCCCAGAGAACAATTTAATGGAGGAAAGATTTACAGGATTTGAGATGGAAGCTCAGAGTCATTGGTTCTGTTAATGCCTGACCTGTGGAAAGGCAGACCTTCATAATAGCAGGAGGCTGTTCACCTCATGGCAGACAGACAGCAAAGAGAGCCGTAACCAGGACAAGATGTCACACCTGAGGACATGCCTCTGTAGTGTACTTCTTCTAATCCCCATTCCCACGCCTCTTCCACTACCTGGCAGTACTTTATTCCAATTTTAAATCTACCAGTGCTAGCTCATTCCCAAATGCAGAGCCAAAACTCATCAGCAAGGTTGGAGAAATGGCTCAGCGGTTAAGGTGCTTGTCTTCAAAGCAGAAGGTCTTAAGTTCAATATCTCAGTGCCCATGTTAAAGCCAGATGCTCACATGTATATGGAGTTTGTTTGCAGTGCTAGGAGACCCTGGTATGCACATTCTCTCTCTCTTTCCCCAATCTTCCTCTCTCTCTTTGCAAATAAACAAAATATTTTTAAAAACTCAGCAGACAACCAAGCCACCAATAAATACAGAGACCTGTAGAATACATTTTATAGTTTAGAGCAAACTTCCAGGGAGTAATTCTTTTCCACTTCTTGAATCATATGGTTTCTTATAGCTCCTCAGATGTACACTGGTAGTAAAAACACCCAAGAGACAATAAGTGACCCTGTAGCTAAGTTCCACTAAAACTTTACACAAAAAGGTAGCAAGTCAGTTTAGTCCCGAGGCCATAATTTTTTGAATTTAAACAAATGTTAGATAAATGTTAAAATGTTTAGACATTTTACTTGAGTCTTTTGAAATTAAACTACAATTATCCATCTCATTTGCCAGTCATTTAAGGTTTATTTTCCTGCTTTAGTAGCATCTTCTTTGTGAAAGTACCTTTCATATCACTCGGAATGAAAAATGTACAGCAATTTATTTGGGTAATGCTAGTTGTAAAAGTGTACCTTTTGAAATACAATAAGTTAATACCACAGGAGGAATGTTAAGAAATTCAACTATTTATATTGTTAGGTGAAACTGGACCAATGGTGGCTGCTACTCTGAAGCTAGGAATTGCTATTTTAAATGGGGGAAACTCCACAGTTCAGCAGGTAATGTCTTTAAGCAAGCCCCATGATGTAATTTTCTGTTTCTTTAATTTATCAGTTTATATTTATTGTTCAAAGGAATGAGTTTCATGACATTTTTGTTCAATATTCCATGTTCATTATCCACCCCCTATTTCTCCTTTTCCCTCTTCTCTTCCAACTAACCGCCTTTTGTTTTTCCCCATAATCTCATTTTACTTCTATTTAGAATATATACACATATATGTCCCATCTAGGACATATAAAAGAGAACATGCAATCTTTATCTTTCCATCTAGAGATAATTTCTTTTAATAGAATGATCTTCAGTTCTGCCCATTTTCCTACAAGTCACATAACTTTGTTCTTTATGGCTGAACAAAACTCCATAACATACACATATATACATATATCTCCTTTTATTTATTCATTCATCTGTTGGTGGACATCTAGATTGTTTCTATTTCTTAGCTATTATAAAGAGTGCAGGAATAAACATTGATGTAGAAGTGTCTTTGTGATATTTTGCCTTGGAGTTTTTTGGGTATATACCCGAGTGGTATAGGCGAGTTGTATGTTAGTTCTCGTTTTAATTTTCTTTAAGGAACTTCAATATTGTTTCCTGTAGTGGTTGCATTGATTTACATTCTCACCATAGTATAATAGCATTCCTTTTTCCTTTCCTCTTTACCAGTTTTTAAGGCTGGCCATTCTGACTGGAGTGAAATGGAATCCCAATAAAGTTTTAATTTACATTTTTTTTTTTTGCTAAGGACGATGAGCATTTTGCCATATATTCATTGGCTATTTGTCTTTTTGTTTGTTTGTTTGTTTGAAGTAGGCTCTTGCTCTAGCCCAGGCTGACCTGGAATTCACTATGTAGTCTCAGGGTGGCCTTGAACTCACAGCAATCCTCCTACCTCTGCCTCCTGAGTGCTGGGATTAAAGGTTCATGCCACCACACCCAGATGGCTATTTTGAGAATTGTTTATTCTGATTTGCCTGTTTATTGATTGGATTGTTGGCGGGAGTTAATATTTTCAGGTCTTTATGTTTTCCAGATATTAATTCCCTGCCAGATGTATAGCTGACAAAAACTTCTATTCTCTACTTTTCAAACAGATAGACTTGTAAGAAAAGAATGATTGCATTCTTTTTTCCTTCATTTGCTGTGTCCCTAACTTTGTCACTACCCAAGAAAGAAAAGGGAAGGAGAAAAGTGATTATCTGATAATCTTACAAATCCCAATATGAAATGGTGTCAAAATACAGAGAAAAATTAATCGACTGTGGCTTACATTGAGGCATGAACCAGCCTCTGACTATTGAATTATTAATCAGTACTAGAGAAACCTACAGGGGGAAACAACCCCATTCTGTCCCCAAAGTTAATGACTCCATGACTTTTAAGAGGAGGAACATATGTAAAATCAACTTCTCCAGTATATTTATAGAAAGATTTTCCTTGCTTTATGCTTTACCTCAAAAGAATTCTAAGAGCCTTGAGAGACCACTTAGTATAAGCAGAAGCTATCTATATAAATGTTATATTTTCTCTAGAACTTCAAATACGTACTCTGTCACCTCCCTTTAACCTTCTAAATCTTATCCTTTTTCTTAAAAAAGCAATGATTAATATGTCTTATTTTCCCCCTTAGACTAGTAAGTTATTACCTGTCATGGCTATGTGTCTGTATGTTTTATTGTATATGTGTACTGTATTTGTGTGTGTATGTATATATATATACATATATATTCATAACCTTTCTATGTGTGCATTTTGATGTGTAAAGATGTGTATATATACATATACTGTGGATCTTTTATAAATTTGATTTGTATTGTGTTTGACTTGGATTTCTGAAAGATATTGTTAATAAAATGGCTGCTTAGATGAACTGTGTTTAGAACAGCAATGATAATAAGATTTATTGTTCTGTATTAAAGTTTGGGGGAAAGCACTGTCTTTCCTTAAGTCTTTGAGTAAGCCTTCACCATCCAGAACTCAATTTTACTAATCATAGGTTGGAAACTTCATGTGTTAAAAAATATATTCACTTCACCTGTCCTATGGGACAACATAGCTTAGCAACACAATATACTGCAGGCTCTATGGTGTAGAAGGGGGTCCTTTACCCTCAGGTCTCTAATGCTGGTCTCATTGTGAGAGTATCACACTGTACATGCCCAGCCCAGGAAAGGATAAGAATGAAAAAATTAATGTATGCTTTTTACATAATGCATGACCCCGTCACTCCGTAAAGCTGAAAACTCCAGAATAGACTGTATCTGCACTTTTTCTTTGAAACTTCCCAACAAATGACTTCCACATTAGAAGTAATGCTGTTTAGCAAGCAGCTAGAGAGACAGAGGAGCCACGTGTGGCCCGAGCATGCTCTACATTTGTGTTTAAGCAAAACCCTGAGAGAGATCCTCAACGTCACTCTGAGAACAGAGGAAAGATGGAAGAGTCCACTGACTCATGCTGGACTTTAGAGTCAGAGTCTGAGGCTGTGAAAACAAAATCATCAGGCTACCCATTGGAAGATAATTACCCCAACTTTCAGATTGTGGAAGTGCTTAAGGAACCCACCTTGGCCTGGAAAGTTATGGAGAGTATCCACATGGCCCTTCATGCTTATGTGTACTAGGTTTCTGAATTTCTAAATACACAGAATGGGAAATTACCAGTGCATTTCCTTGGACAAATGTATTCTTGGAGGTAGAAACAGCTTCCTTGTTTGTTTTTTTATTGCTGTACCTGCAAATGTGTATCAATCTTGCTTTGATGTGATTACTATTGGCTCATAATAAGGATATAGTAGTATTTGTATGCACTAAGCTTTAAAAAAACGGTGTTTGGAAATAGAAAGCAGGCATTTGGGTTATTTATTTATTTATCAAAGATCAAGGTTTGTGTTCAGTGGCCACGCGATCTTTCTATTTCTGTAGAAGATGCTTGAATACCTGAAGGAGAAGAAGGACGTGGGCTTCTTCCAGAGCCTGGCTGGCCTGATGCAATCCTGCAGGTGAGGAGGCACAGTCTGTCCTTCTGGCTCTACTCCATGATGGCTATCATTCAAAGCATTTGTTTGACAGGGTGACAATAATGAGACAAATAATTATTGTTGAGGAAAGACTTTCAAATAGGTCTGTAGATGGTATCTTGCTACCTGTCTTGTTTTTAAGGTGTTAGTGATGCCCTGATTACCTCCTTAGTTGTCATTATAAAAGTCTACAGGCTTTAAACATGGGTACATTTGAGAATTGATGTGTCCTCTTATACCTCACATGATTTTTCAAAAAGAGAAGACAAAGGAAAAATAGAGAAAATTCTACTCTGCTTTATTATTTTATCTTTTTGATCTTATTGAGACAGGCTGCCCTTGAACTCTCTGAGGATGACCTTGAACTACTAATCCTGGTGCTGAACTACCTGGCATATGCCATGCTGATGATTGAACCCAGAGCTTTGTGCATGCCAGGCAGGCACTCTCCCACGCCCTTTTAAGAGCTTTAAGAGCTTTTAGGGGAGGTTTTGGGGAGCTTTTAGGAGCATTTCTCATATTCTCATAGTGACCCTCAAGCACTTGATTTATTATCATCAGTTTCTGTTATTAACATATTAACTTGTATGATACTTTATTTTATTTTTATTTATTTATGAGAAAGAGAGAATGAGAATGAGTATACTAGAGTCTCCTGCAACTGTATATGATGTACAGACCCATGTGCTCCTTTGGATATCTGGCTTTATGTGGGAACAGGGGATTCAAATCTGGGCCAGCAGACTGCAAGAAAATGCCTTTAACCTCCGAGGAATCTCTCCAGCCCATCAGTTCCTATTTATTTACAGTATTTAAAATTATTCCGTGCTTATTTGATGGAGAAGCTCAAAATGAACTTAATGTAGGCTGCCTTCTCACTGTAGAAACATGATCACTATATTCCTCTAATTTGCCCTCTTAATGATTTTGTGCAAAGCTGAAACTTTGCTTTTGTTTTCACATGGATAATTTTTCAGTGTAGGGGGGAATGGTCTGCTACTTGGGAAAAATAGTAGGAAAGCTTTGGCTTAGGGCACACTTTCAGCCAACTTTAAGATATGGTTCACATTTCTAGACATGCAGCATATTTGGAAGGTTGCTTTTGTGGTCAGCTTTCTAGTTGCTGCTCAGAAAGAACCCAAACAAAAGCGGCTTGTGGAGGAATGGGTTTATTTGGCTTATGGACCTGAGGGGAGACTCCATCCTGGCAGGGAAAACGATGGCATGAGCAGAGGGCTGGACATCACCTCTGCCACAGCACTGGAAATAGCAGCAGGAAGGTGTGCCAAACTCTGGCAAGGGGAAGCTGGCTTATAACCCCATAAGCCCGCTCCCAACAACACAGCTCCATCGAGGTTGTAAAATCCAAATTGCCATCAGCTGAGGATCAATTACCCAGAACACATTCATTTGTTTGTGGGGGACACCTGGATCAAACCATGACAGTTGCTCTCCTGAACAATGAAAATGTTCTATTCATCCCTTAAAGATTTTTCTTCTTTTCATTGCAGTGTCCTTGACCTGAATGCATTTGAGCGGCAAAATAAAGCTGAAGGACTTGGGATGGTGACTGAGGAAGGATCAGGTATGAATCATTTGCATGGAAAGGTCCAACTGTTGCTGTCCCCTTCGTCCTTGAAACATGTCCATTATCAACCACATTTTCAAACAGGGTGATGCAGTGCTTATGTGACTCACTGGAAAGTTCCTATTGGTACACTCATACTCACCACACCCCAAAGCTGGCTAGTCACTGATTTCTTTCTGTCCTTATTCTGTTGTTAGCCCTTTCCCCTAAAGGGATACAGGTCTGATAACAGATAGAGACCCTCATTCCAGAATTACCTGTAAAATCATAAAGCACATGCAAGCTCATTATTTTCCCTCCTATAGATATCCATCTTTTCCTGTCTCTTGCCTTCCCCACCTCCTCCTTTCTCCACACTCATTCTTCTTTATTATACATCTAGTGTCTCTAGAAGCCAAGACTATTTACTGAAAGAAAATCAGAGAAGGTTTGGTGTCTTAATAACACCTATCATTTTATTTATACATATAATCAAATAACAGAACATGCTTTCTTAGAATCCTCACTTTACATAGGAAGTCTACCACACTAAGTATTTAAACAGGAAACAGCAGTGCTTCCCCATTCATTTAAAAATATTTATTAAGAAAACTTATCTTCATTAGAGTTTTAGTTATGGTTGCTTTTTACTTGTTTGTATCTAGTTTTAAAATTATTTTATTTCTAATAGGGCCACGTGTACTTATCCATTTTGTTTGCTAGGTCTGACCTGGACTTGGTATCTCACATTTCTTTTGAAACACTGGGTCCTTTGTTGGATTTATTTAGAAAAATAAATTTTGTCCCATCTGCCATGTATTGGTAGCTTTTGCCAGCCTTTCTGCATAATTTTCAATTAAACTATTATTTTTCTTTTTTTCTTTTTGAGGTAGGATCTCACTCTGGCCCAGGCTGACCTGGAAATCACTATATGGTCTCAGGCTAGCCTCAAACTCAAGGCAATCCTCCTTCCTGTGCCTCCCAAGTGCTGGGATTAAAGGTGTATGCCACCACGCCAGGCTCATGAACTCATCTTCCTATGTCTATGTATTTTTGCTCACCAGTAGGGAAACCATCTGTTTATCTTAGTCTCCTCAAGGTTGTCAGTGATATACATCTGACCTTGCTAGTCCTATGTGGCCCCTGTGTTATTCCATTTCTATGTGACGTTTGAATACGTAGGCTCAGTTGTCAAATACAAGGCATATGGTTACTTAGTCCAGATAGCTACCTTTAAGAAGAGTGGCAGATCATCTTGCCCCAGGGACTATCTGAAGGACTCAGGCACACTACCTGCCTGGATCTGGCATTTCAGAGTCCTGGGAATTTTGATGCTATAAAATGCCAAATAGTGAATGAATCGCCTGTCCAAAGACTTACTTTCCAGTTTAGAATTAGAAGTCAATTTAATTTCTCCCATGTTTATTCCATTATGCTCATGTCTTAACATAATCTAATCCCATTACTCAGCCTTAGACTCTGTTTCCACTAAGGAATGGTGCCACTCAAGCAGGCCCCTTGTTTAGTTTAGCAGATATAGATCATATTTAAAGTCCAAATCAGAAATAATCAGACTGTGACTACTCTGATGGAAGACTGATGTACAGCTCTCATTTTGAGGCTAGTTTAGACTGTGATTCTTTTTATATCATGCATGCTCACACAAATATAACTAGCCAGGTTTATTGATACATTTTGGACTTTATTTTCTTACCAGAACCAAAGTTTCAACTTCTTTTTTCATTTCCTTTTCTTTTAACGACTGTAATGTACCACCTTTCCTTCTTCAGTCATCACTCATGAGCGTGGTAATTATTAAAATCAGACTGCCTTTTCCTTCTTTGCTTTGTGTATCAACTTAGTAGTGATAATTCTTGTGCATTTTTCCCTTTAATAATCTGTTTGACAAATGGATTACTTAATTTTTATCATCATGAATCATGTACTTTTTAAAATTTTATCGATTTAGCTTTCCTATTTTTTCTCTTCTGTGAAGATATAAAGTTACTCATATAGAAGCTATGAAGGGGCTACAGAATTAAAATTTTATTTTCAAATATGTTTTCTTTTGTTTTTTTTTATCCTAAAAAAAAAACAACAATCCTCATGAGCCCAGTGTTTGCAACTATAGTATGAATGAAGGAATCCTAGACTGTGCTCTAGTCCCCCTGTGAGTGTCTTGAACATGTGGTTTTATGACTGTACTGATGGTGTATGGCAATCAGTGGCACACCGAAGGTGAACTGTGACCCTCCAGGGGTCACAGCTCTGCCTTCTAGTACCAGGAGGTGTGTGTGTGGGGGGGGGGGGGCTGAGGGATTCTCTACTTCTTTGAAAATATTACAGATTAAAAATCCTTTCACAAAAAAGCTAATTTTTATTTTGAAGACTGAATTCCAAAAGCTAGTAGAAATCATAGAATTCTTTCTTCTTCAAACTAATATAACAGTGATGGTGCTAGCATGTCATTGTAGCTTCTGAAGGATATTGTAGGCAATGCCTGCAAAGTGGGGATGGGATTTTTGAACAGAAACTCATATGCCAACAAGGCTTTCAAGATGAAAATGAGCTTCCTGAATCAAGAGGTCTCCTGGGAGAAGATGGCAGGTGGTTCAGTAACTCTGATGAAGCTCTCCTATCTCCAACACTGCTTTAACACTGCCTATATGACTCTCTCTGGGCTCTGTTCTGAAGTCATTGTTTTGTTTAAACAAATTCACACCTGTTTGGGGAAGGAAAACCAGTCATCCTTCTTGTGAAAGATTGAAAACTTAAATCTGTTGATGTCACTGTTCCCAGGGCTCAAATCCTACAGGCCTAGCCCTGGAAACATCATCAGCCAGATCAAAGCCTTCTCACCTTCTACTGCTGTTCCTATTGTGTTAAAATACCTTCCTGGTGAGGATAATATTACCATAAATCTCCTAATTGTGGAAAATACATACATTTAAATGCCTGAACTTTTAGATGCACACAGCCCAAGGGGAGGGTAGCTAGGAGCCAGATTATATAGGAAAGGACTGAAGGATTGATAAGCAGTGTGGCTCATTGAACATCGCACAGCTGAAAGGCAGGGCCAGAGAGGAAGTATGGGCATCCTGCCTGCCATGCTGAGCATGGGAATTCCATGAACCAGGTCACTTCCTCTCCATCCTTCCATGTTCTTCAAGAAAGATGTCATGTCCAGCATTGTAGGTGACATCCTTTGCCCTTTCTTGTACCCTGCCAGGACACTATTCGATGGCCAAATTTTGTTCCTCGTGTTGATGTTTCAAAATGACCTTTGAAATTTTTATGTTTACAAATGCTATTCTTAATCTAGTAATGAGATGCCATTAGGAGGCAGAGTTTCTCTACGGTTTGTACGTAATGGCTAAAGACTAATGATTTCCATTCCTTTTTCCTCCAGTGGTTACTGCCATGCAAACTTGTCCCGTGTCTCTGTTCCACCTTCCTAAATTTCTTGCATGTTGACAAAGGCCTGGACAAGTGGAAACTTGTAAGACAAAAACAACAGAACAATTACCTTCAGCAAATGTGTTTGGTAGATTTGTGGTGTATTCAAGGTTGTCCTCTCTGTTAAGTATTCATATAGACTTTTAAAAAGGAAATAATGAAGTTCAGAAAACATATCTGAATATTTAAAATTTTAGCCCATTCTTGGAGTTTGAATTTGTTCTTCCTCATTGTCAAGTCATCATGAGTTGAAAGTTCCTGTGTCCTTTCATGGACCACAGGAGGAGATCCTGCATTTTATTTGTGATCACTCTGTGACACTCATAGACTTCAAAGGCAAGATAAATTTTTGAAGTTGATTTAATTCTGTAGAATTTTTTTCCTAAACATTAACTGCCAACAAACCTTTCCCAAAATTCCAGCTGTATGTGCAATGTAATACGATAGTATAACATGGAAGTATTTATTACATATTCATTGTGCCTTTCTCAAATTTGCATAAAGTTGAAGCAATGGAGATTCATTTTTAATTGGTTAAACCAAAGGATTTTATTGGTCTTTAAATGCTGACTGCTCTAACTTCTTGTTGCAGTTTTTATTGCTCTACTATTTATTGGCTTTTTTCTCCTCCAAGCTTTTTCAACAACATTCACAAGTGTGTCCTAGCGTTCTGCATACTTAATTCTTCTCCTCTCTTGGAGGAAAGCTTTAACTGCCTTGCAAATGTCTGTATTTTTCAATTTATTTTAGTCCTTAAAGCACTCATTGAAAATTTGTAATGCCTGGTGCCCTACACAAGGTAGATGATTTGAGAGTTTGGTATTATGTAGACAGATTGACCGGTATCCAACCTCAGAAGAGTGTTTTGTATGTGAGTGAATTTAGTAAAAGTACCTGCTGCTGGAGGGAACTTGTCTCAACACTGGTAACATCTGGCACGAAGTAGCAGTTTATGATGGATAAGGAAGGCAGAGGCTTTCTGGAGGAAGGAGCAGAGATCACTAGATCAGACTAGATTGTGGAAAGATAGTTTATGAGAAGCTTATCTGTTCTACCATGGATTTTGCATGTTTCTTTCTGACTCCATTGAGAGCCCTCAAAGAAGTAATACTTAAGTAATATTGTGTGTAGTAACAAATAAACCTACCTTGAATGAAATTCCTAATACTGCTGGAAGAATGCCTCTGAAACAATGACCTGACCTTAAAATGCAAGATTTCACATTTCTCAGTAATACTACTCTAATAAACAGAACATGAGACCCCCAAAGACAGTGGTGATCATTCATTATTTCATGCCAGTGGGTGAGCTCTGCGGTATGTGTAGTGATAGACTGCAGAGTCAAGTACAGGGTAGACTTGTCACCAGCTGCTTATCAGGGAGGATTACCATTGAACTGGTGCTTTGGGACTCACTGGCAGCATTGTGGAAGATAGGGCATTAGGGATTGGAGAGAGATTGCTGAGAGCTGTAAGAACTGGAGGAAGAGAGGCAATCTTGAGATCACATCAAAAATCTCCTACAGCTACTTTAATCCACTGAAGTAACAGAATGCATATTAATTCTGTTATGCTTTGGAAATACCTAGTTTACTTCACATGGTGGTCTTTTTGTTGGTTTGGGATCTGAAATAAAATACATCTTATAGATTGTGGATGGCTAATATTATAGCTCTACAATGCTGGAATGAATATCCATCCAAGTACAGTTTATGGGAGAAATGGGTTTATTTCAAGCTCACAGATCCAGAGGAATGGCAGAAGAAGATGGCTCCCTTTCCCAGATCAAAGTAGAGAGAAATAACCAAAGAGCCAGCAAACACCGAAAAGCAATAGCAGGAACTCCCACAGCTCAGACTGCTCTCTCCATAGCTTTGGGTTAGAATCAGATCTGCTCCTAGACACACCTTCTGGCTGGCCTAGGATCCACCCCCAGTGACATCTCCTCCAGCCAGGTGGCTGGAGATCCAAGTTACAAGCTTAATAAAACACCCGAGTCTATGGAGGACATACATTCGTATTCAAGCCACCAGTTAACTAAATTTTAATAAAAGAATTCTATAGAATTTATTTATTGTTATACCCAGAACCTACTTAAATCTTCTGTTTTAAAATTTAAATTATTTGACCTATGGCTTTTATAGTTTTGAAACTTTCCATTTATTCCTTGTGATTTATATATTTCAAAGTACTTTTATGAGGATGGGCTAATTTGGTTCTGCAAACATGAAATAAGGAGAGGAGTTTGTGTTAATGTTTGCAGATGTGTTTATTGATGATAATATATTTACAAAATTTAGAGTCAGATATGTTGGATTCAGGGAGAGAATAATACCAAGGTCAGTTGTTCACAATCAGCCTATTCCATCAGGCTGAGAAGTTATTCAGGTCTAAGGCTATGCTTACCTCACAAGGTATTTGACTTAGAGAAGACAATGTTGGTGTTTATTTACTGTCATTGGAACCAAATTCTTTGCCATTGAATAAGCTACATGATGTTAAGTCACTTACTCTCTCCTTTGTTAATTGAATCAAAAGTGAGACTATATCTACATAATTCATAGGATTATTATAAGTGCAAAGTGAAATGATGATAATTTAAGACAGTCACACATTGCAGCCACTAAATGTTAACCCTAAATCCATTGTTAACTTGTGAGTCGAATTGTAACATCGTTGAAGAGGTCTTGATTAAACCATTTAAACAATGGTATTTAAAGCACACAAATGCAACAAAATACCTGACTTTTCATTATTTAAAAGTATTTAAAATGCTTTTAAAAGTATTCATTTGCTCTGACATTGTACAAAATAGATATTTAAGTTCCCTGAAGATAATAATCAGAATTAATTCTTCCATTGCCAGTGGGGTGCTTTGGGGACACAGCTAAGCATAGGTTATAATAGGACACTCTTGAGTTTCATGCTACTCATTTGGAGATCTTGACCTGGCATCACCTACAACGATGGAGACATAAGTTTTTGGATTTTGTCCTTCATCTTTATGTTTTTATGTACATACTAAGTAGTATTTCTATTTATACCATTAAAGTGTATTGATTTATTAGTATGTATTGACAATTAATGACCATTTATTAACATTAATCCCTAGCAATTAAACCAAGCTTTAGCTAGAGAATAGGCTGAGTACTTTGTATGTGTCCATGAGTGTTTTAAGATTCACTGGACACACACACAATATTTCATTGCACTTAAGATATTTCTACCTTCAGATGGCCTGGATAAACCAATTGTAAGAAGAGTAGTATGTTACTAGTTTTACTAGGTAATTAAAAGTGGGAACTAGAGTTTTGTAGCATTATTCCCAAGTGAAATTTTATAATCTTGAGACCCTTTTGGTCCTTGAAATGAGTTGACTTTCATAAGATTGTATAAATAAAATTAAGTATATACAAATAGCTGTATCAGCCAAGCATATTGTCCCCCACTTCATTTAGTATTATTGCCCACTCTTCTTAATATATTAACCTTTTCATAATTTATGAACTTACCACAGAATATGAAGATCCATTGTCAGGGTATATTGTAGCCTTGTTTTATAGAAGAAAATACTAAGGTGCAAAGAGAAAAGTCATGAGCTACAGTCTTTAAATAATTCTCCTCTTTATATTATTAGATGTCTTATGCCTCTTATTTTTTTAAAAAAGCAGAAGGAATATCCTTCACTGTTACACTGGCCTTTGTATTATGATTACAAATATTTTAAGGATGTAAGAGCATATTCAACTTCATGGAACACCATCTTGTTATTCATTTTAATATTGGTTTCCATCAGACAATGGGATTTCTTTTTGCATATGCCAGAAAACAGACTTATTGGTTTTGCACCTTCTGCAGACATAAAGCCATCCTCTGCCTCTGTTACTGGACCATACACTTGCAGCATGGGAAATGGCAGCATTTTAATCTGGTCACAATGTGTTCTATAGGCAGTAGGATCCCAGGTTATGCCTGGAGTCAGCTGATAGCCAGCAGAAGCATAATACATCCTCTTGCTTCCCTTCCTTCTCTCCCCATGTATCTGCTGTTTAAAGTGTGTTCTCAAGTAAGTGAAATTTCATGTCTGTGTCAAGAAAATACCACCCATGCCAACAATAACCAAGCCATTTGGTAGAAATCACTCTGCATTATACAGAGAACTTTTAGGTACACAACTACACTATTTCTACAATTTATTTCAGTGTTAATTTTTCTGAAATACTTTATAGTATTGAATATTGAAAAATATCTATACATATGGTAGATTCAATTTTCTGAAATAAAATCTCCTGTACTTGGGCTCACAGGGAAAGAATCAATACATCTGTAAATCAAACTCATAACGTCTTGATTTCAATATCATTTTAAAGAGTCTTCTTTCTTTGATAGCTCATGAAAATGATACCAACTACCATTGATGAAGAGTTTAGTTTGTTTATCAGCCTAAACTGTTCTTCCTTTCTTTCCAATCTTGCCATGAACTTGAACATTGAGGAATGGACTTATCAGCCATGTGTGAGGGTTCAAAGCAATGTGTCTTTAATGCTTGAACTTGCTACAACGTCTGCTTTGCATACCTGGTGATTTTTAGCTGGGTCACCAAATATCATATCTCAGGACACAAACAGGGAAATGATGACAATGATTTTATATACTTTTCTTAATGTTTACATTAGTTACCAAAATGATTTTGCTTCCTAACCCTACCTACCATTATACGAAGCCTCTCACTTTGAAAGTCACAGACTGCGGACTGGTAAGTCCATCAGCCCTTTTGTCTTCATGATCATCCTTCATTCTAGTGAGCATATGGCCATTGCATTATTTTCTTTCTTACTCCAAGGTACTTCCAGTCTGTGAAAAGTTTTTACTGTTTAAATTCCATAATTGCATCCATTTCCTGGCAAAACATTTTTTGTCATCTTGCTTTCTATATAAATACAGATTTCCAAGCAGACACTCATAGCTTTGAAATATTTTTCACTACTGCTTCTTAAATCAGCTTTCATTTGTGTGGTGCTGTTTTGTGTTTGTTTTTTATGTGTGTTTTGTGATTTGAAGTAAATTGTGATCATAATGCAAATTTCTGGAATATAAGTAGATGACCTGAGCCTTTGCCTAAGGAGTCAACGTTTCTCACGTGTTAATAATTTTCCGTTATGCAGGTAGTAACCAAGGGGATGTCTATGTCTTTGCCTTTCTTGTCACCCAAATCTTTCTCAGGGTTGTGATAGTTAGAATGAAGTCCACCTGCCAATTCTCCCTCCTCTGGAGGGACCCCTCCCACAACCATGTCTCTATCTGAGACACCTGACTTTCTTTATAGTTGATAAGCCAGGAAGTTAATTAAATCAAATTAACAAGTACTTCTAGTTCCTGTGAAAATCCCTTATTCTTTAATAAAAGAAACTCTTGGTCCTTTTTTTTTTTTGGGGGGGGGCATGAAGTCATGTGGTCATGGCCTGGGAAGAAAGCAAGTCAAATATTTATAAGAGATGTGGAGATCATTACTATTCACAAAACAAGAAGAAAAGTAAGACAGGGGAAAAAAGCAAGCTTCAACTTTTGGGTTGTTTATAAAATGTTGCTAAACCCATGCTGCTACTTTTAACAGAGAGAAATATGAGTTTTGAGGTTCACATGTTCTTTTCTGACAAAGAAAAAGCACATCTATCTGCCAAGCGCAGGGTCTCAGGCGCTTCAGATAGAGGAATGGCTCAGAATTGGGACTGTTCTGTGTGCCAAACGCTGCTGTTTGGAAATGCAAGTGCTACTCTGGGGGCAAGAGGGAGGGCACCTGGGGATGGGTCACATTCATCCCTCTGTCCTTCCCACAGGAGAGAAAGTCCTGCAGGATGATGAATTCACCTGTGACCTCTTCCGGTTCCTGCAGCTGCTTTGTGAGGGACACAGCTCAGGTGTGTGCACCCCTAGCTCTGGCCCCTGGCAGCAAGACAGGGGTGTTTGCAGTTCATGATGGCTGGAACCCATGAGTTTCTGTGTGGCATTGCCTCCTGAGTCGGCAGAGTTCTTTAGCATTATTCTCTAGTCACTGGGTGCTGTGCCATTTTGTGTGCAGTGCTTTGCTACATTGAAAATCCTCGCATAGTCTGTATGTTTGATTATTTTCTTTTTTGGTGGGAGTGGGGAATCATGGGTCAGGGTCTTTCTATGTAGTCTTGGTTGGCCTGAAACTTACCATGTAGACCTGGCTAGCCTTAAACTTACAACAACCACCCTTCCTTTGCTTCCCAAGTGCTGTGATTACAAATGTGTCCCATCATACCTGGCTACTCTTTATTCTTACCAGTTATTGTTATGTTAGAGAAAAGAGGCAAATGAAAGTTTTAAAAATAATAACAAGATTAGATGTCTTTTGAGTAATATAGTCATTTTATAGTGGCTTTCTTGACCTTGAGGTTACACTTCATTATATTACTTGATGTATTTCTTTTCATGGTGTTTGTATACAGTTCCATACCAGCTTGTACATCCAAGAAAGCAAGAATTATATTAAAATTTTGTCATTGTTTCCCAAGCACTGTATGCAATCCTGTGGAACAGGTGATGACTGAATAAGTAATTCCACTGGATATCCTCAAGGATAGACACCTCTTTAGTCTCTCACATTTCCAGAACTTTAGAACATGGAATAAGGAAATGGGTGTTAGCAACATTAATGTCCAGAATTGAACTTTGATACTCTGTGAAGCATCTACAGATATATTTTGGGAGGTGATCACTCACTTCTGTTTCATGCACTGCTAGCAATTGGGCATAGAACCTTATGTATCCTAGGCAGGTTCTCTCTCTCTCTCTCTCTCTCTCTCTCTCTCTCTCTCTCTCTCTCTCTCTCTCTCTCTCCCACCAGATCACTCTCTTTTTACAGAAGAGATAAGTAATTGCCATATTCAGACTGTCAGAAAAAGCACCACCCTTAGCCACTGTGATTTTGCTGTAGATGACAGGCACTTTGGGGGTTATTTGCATAGCTTGACTTATTTTGTACTTTTGAGCACATATTTTATAAACTTTTGGTCTTATGTAGATTTTCAAAATTATCTGAGAACTCAGACCGGCAACAACACAACTGTGAACATCATCATCTCCACCGTGGACTACCTCCTCAGAGTACAGGTAATAAGGCTTCATACGGCTTCATACATCGCCCGCAAGCTTCGACCTGGGTTGTCTGTCAGACTCTGCCAGGTTTGAATATGCTGGACTTGGTAGCTTGACATAATTTTGTGGAATAATTTGCCTTGATCATAATCTTTCCATCACTGCTAGGGTAAACTATAATTGTCTCTGCCTGGATCCTGTCTGCTACATTGCTCTCTGTTCACTTACTATACAGATGTTTTTATTTTCCCTCCAGTTTTTATCTTGGTGATATTTTAGACTTATTTCTATTTTGAAAAGCACAGTTTAGCTCTGTTCCTGCATCTAAGATGGAAACATAAATTGAAGATGAGTATTTGAAATATTCTCAGGAATAGGAAATAAGGCCATAAATAAGACAGAAATAAATTCCAACTGTTATCCTGCTTGACAGCCTAAGTTTAATTTTCTATTTGTCTTAATATTTGCACTGATATTAATATTCATATTAATACTCTTTGGCCAAAAAGTACCTCTGATATCAAGTTGAATCTGCAGGTATAATGCTGTTAAATAGTGAGACCTCTATACATCTTTTACTTATTATAAAAGACAGATGGCATAATGAAAAATAAAAATTCAAAATTCCATCTTTTTTAAATACTTATTTATTTTCTGATATTGGAGACTGAGCCTACATCTTGAATTCACTCTGTAGCCCAGGAAGACCTTGCATTCATTGTGCCTCAGCCTCCCAAATAGCTGAGTTCATAGGCCTGCACTGCCAAGACCAGCCTATCTTTGGGGGGAGGGGATATCAAAGTATACCCATTTAGGTTTTTCTTTCTTTTGTGCTTACTCCTTGGTTTCTTGATCTTAATGGGGAAAAGTTCATTTTGATGCAAATACATCAAAGAATATTGATGAAAATATATGTGTGTGTTCTTTAAAATTATGTTACAAAACTCAAATATAGTTTATAAACTCAATAATATATTCGTTTAGCCAATTCCTTGTGGGCATCTACCAAAGTTTGGAACACCAGGAAATTGCTTCTGGCTTCATTGGAGAAAAATGTCTGTATTCCTAAAATATTGTTCCCCTGTGTGCCTGCCTTCCAACTCACATTGTAAACTCTGACTCTGCTCGGTGGATGAGTTCATAACAGTGTCGATGTGTATACATCAGTGTCCACCGACTCTTACATTGATGAGTACACATCAGTGTTCATAAATTCTAAAAGTTTTCAGCTTAAAAGTCCTCAGAGCTGGATGTAATTTTTACAATTTATTTATTTTAAAATATTTTTATTCATTTATTTGCAAGGAGAGATAGAGAAAACAAGAGGGGGAGGGAGGGAGAGAGAGAGAGAGAGAGAGAGAGAGAGAGAGAGAGAGAGAGAGAGAGAGAGAGAGCGCGAGCACAAACCAGGGCCTCTAGCCACTGTAAATAGACTCCAGATAAACGTGCCACTTTGTTTTATGTGGGTACTGGGGAATTGAACCTGGGCCATTAGGCTTTGCAACAGTTTCTTTTTTTAAATATTTTATTTATTCATTTTCAAGCAGAGAGAGAGAGAGAGAGAGA